>JAUJYV010002361.1:0-12896 GCA_033995625.1 Ophyiulus pilosus
AAAATGCAAAAGCGGAATGGCTCCTTCTTGGCTTGGCGTCAGCCAATCAGAGAGCCAAAGACAAGCGACAACTTCCGGCAAATGAAATTATCCGACACTTAAATGGATTGCAAACACTTGCATGGGGCCTCAACACTCAGAATCTGGCGACAGATGGCGTTCAAAGTTCAAAACAACAATCATTTTAAGTTTGCAACAAACTGTGTGGTCACGTCATAGGCTAAAATTCCTAAAAGGCTAAATCGCTATTGATTTAAGAATTTAGTCTGGGATTTAATCCACGACGTGACCACATCTTATAAATTCACTCTTTCGGACGTTCGCAGATCTTTTGCCATGTCTGCATATGAATTTCTTAGCAGTCAGCCTGCAGCTAAGGTTTTTTTGTGTGTGTGTATGGCTTTAGGAAGCATACATAAGAACTCATTTTGGATTTCAATTATCACAATGCAATGAATTTGATGATTCTAAATTTCATAACTTAACTCAATTTGTAATTGCAACATACATATACATATTCATATGTCATTTCTCAGCTTGTATAATCAATTTTCGTATTAATCTGGTTTCTGTGTTCTGAGGAGGTCAACCCACTTATCTAAATAAACATGCACTATAATGATCATCTTTTGATGGGTTTTTTGTTTTCCACTTGTAATATCCATCAGACATCACCTTAAAAGCATGTACATAATTTTAATGCAAATTTGATTTTGATTCCCAGGACCAACCCAAACTTTTATTTGCAGGAATCCGAAGCAAATGCAATTACACAATTTTTTTCTTCTTGTCATACTTTTCTGTATTCATTCAACGTACAATTTCAACTCCAACCCCAAAGTCCCAACGCACCACAATAAAGTGAATTTCTAAAGCAACTGCAATTTCCATACTTGCATATAATATCTTTACTGAACATTGTCTGTGGGAGGGCTAACCCCAACCAAAAAAAAGTACTCATTTAATACGTAATACCCTGTTTGTATAGAAAAAATGAGACAGACATCGCTTATGATACTCTGGCAAATGAGCTAAGGTTCCACGCATTGTCCACATATCCGAGGATTACCAAAAACCCTGCTATTATTGTAAATAATTTTTAAAAGTGTGTACACAAGCCGTTGCAGAGAGGGTCTTCATGGTACGGTAATGAATTCCGCACTCTTCTAATTCCAAGAGGAATAAATAAGAAAAGTGTTTGCACATAAATTAATGCAAAGGGATCCACCACGCGACGCTGGTTAAAATTCGTATAGTTAAAACCAAGAGTAGGAAGGAAGAGTGACTGATCGAAATCTTTAATTACAATTTTTTTCTTCTTGTCATACTTTTCTGTATTCATTCAACGTACAATTTCAACTCCAACCCCAAAGTCCCAACGCACCACAATAAAGTGAATTTCTAAAGCAACTGCAATTTCCATACTTGCATATAATATCTTTACTGAACATTGTCTGTGGGAGGGCTAACCCCAACCAAAAAAAAGTACTCATTTAATACGTAATACCCTGTTTGTATAGAAAAAATGAGACAGACATCGCTTATGATACTCTGGCAAATGAGCTAAGGTTCCACGCATTGTCCACATATCCGAGGATTACCAAAAACCCTGCTATTATTGTAAATAATTTTTAAAAGTGTGTACACAAGCCGTTGCAGAGAGGGTCTTCATGGTACGGTAATGAATTCCGCACTCTTCTAATTCCAAGAGGAATAAATAAGAAAAGTGTTTGCACATAAATTAATGCAAAGGGATCCACCACGCGACGCTGGTTAAAATTCGTATAGTTAAAACCAAGAGTAGGAAGGAAGAGTGACTGATCGAAATCTTTAATTACACACCCAAGGTACCTCCGCGTATCCCCCTGACGAAACGTTCGCTCTCTCTCTTTACTCTTTGGCAAATGTGACTTTTACTCTTTTAATTTTGCCATAGAAAAATCCATTGGCCATATAAGTAGAGAGAGAGAAGGAGAGATAGAAAAGCCAAAAGCAAAAGCATACAGTGTCACTTGAAAAGACTCGCTTAAGAGCCGGCTTTCAGTGAAGGGTCAGGGATAAAGGGGGTAATTAAATCTGAATGCTAATGAGATGACAATGATGTCACCGTTGTCGTGGCAACGGGGGCCGGGGCCGGGGAGACAGGGTCACAGCGTAGCAACGGACAATAGCGTGGAAACCGCCTCGTATATACCGAAATGGCGACGACAATATGGTGAAAACTAAGAGAAACAGACTGGACACGACTGTGCTTCAAGGGCCTTTACGTCATTCATAAACCCTACCATACATTTCTTAATTTAAAATCACGCCAGTCGAATCATAACGCATGAGTTAACGAGCTTTGCAGCTATTGGTCCATAAGTGAGTGCTGATTACTGAAGTTGGTTACTGAAGTTTGAAAACGCCCAACTAATTTTATACAGTTTTTGGTTAAGAAAACAACGTATACCAGCCTATATGAAACAGGTAACTACAAATTTGCAGGCCAGTTCATTGCAGGGACACGATTGTGCTTCAAGGGTCTTTACGTAATTCATAAACCCTACTATAGATTTCTTAAAATCACCCCAGTCAAATCATAACGCAAGAATTAACGAAGCTATTAGTCCATAAGTGAGTGTTGAATACTGAAGTTGGTTACTGAAGTTTGAAAATGTCCAACTAACTTTGCATAGTTTTTGGTTAAGAAAACAATGTATTACCTGTTATGAAACAGGTAACTACAGATTTGCAAACAAATGCATCGGTGTCACGGACAATGGTCTGGACCATGGCGACTATTTGTTTTTGGAACGCCGATGAAGCTGTTCTAATTGGGTCAAACGAGCGTCATGTAAGAAAATATACAATTGACCTAAATGATCTAAGTTTAAAATTGCTCCCGTTCCTGGTTTCTTTTGTGGATTGCAACGCTGTGGGAGTGGCCGATTGATATTTGGGCGCCATCATTGGGGCTATAAACCACTCGAGTATATGGCTTTGAATGTTAAAACGCACTGAAAAGCCGCAGCGGTTTTCGATGAGTCGATAGCCGGCCATTTTGACCAGCCAGTCGCACTTTTACAAGGTGTCATAAAAAAGTGAAATCCACTGAAGATTTCCTGTTTCGAAGGCTGGACACGTGCTGCCCTCTTACTGGACACTCCTCTAATAACACGGTATTACCGAATTGCACATATCATATCCAAATCTTGATCTTAAGGACCAATCGCTTTGTATAATTTATGAGAGTGAATCGAATATTTCTCTGATTTTTGTTACAAATAAGAACGATTCACACAGTCAGTGTTGGATTGGGTCTACAAATATTGGTTGCCAGGATATAAAGGAGGTCCGTCCACACAAATATACTGTACAAGTCTATCATTTAATTTTCATACGATACATCCAAGAAGGGTTGAAGACTATTAAAAGTAAAAAGTGTTTGGTCCAACACCATACATGCGAAGCAGGAATCAAGTGTTCAGTCTTTTGTATATCTTCAGTAGATACAAAATGGCATATACAGTATAATATGCTGCTACTTTAATTTGCACATCTAAAACTACACAAACTCGCTTAATTTTAATTAAATAGTGCATCGTTTCCTTAAGAGGGCCATAAACGTCGAGTTAACTTAAACACGGGTATTGAACAATTCAGAACATAATTTTGTGAAATCCTCGCGTTCGACAATCTGAATCTGCAATTATCTAGATAATCAGAGCCACGCCTCTAAAATGGCATAGCTCAACAAACACTACGAAATCGTCAACTTTATCCATCAAAAGTGAAACCAGTGCCGCTCTTCCATATAACCATTATTAAAAATGATAATAATCATAGGGCATGCAGGGCGCGTGCATTCAATTCCCCCAATGGTAAAGCGTTTGCGAGGGAATTGGGTTGAAAGGGTTAAGGGGAGGGGAGGGGGGGTAAATATTGGCCATATGCACATATTACGCAAACTACGAGAAGTAGCCGAAGAATTAGCGTATGATGTACGAGACCACATACGAGCGGGGACTGCGAGCAGCTCGCAATGGGCCTTGATTAATACCGTAGGCTAATTAAGGGTGTTAACGAAGTTGCGCCAATTTATAGCCCCTCCATGTGTTACACAGCCCTCCATCATAGGAAAAGGCGCGCAAAACGAGGCACATTTGCGAATTAGGCTTAGGCGAGGCGAGGGCCTAATTATAACACGCGCATTCATGCTGGCCCCCTCTTTTGTTTATTTATGCCATGTGTTTCGCGGACCGAAAGGGTTAACTGATCGAGCTTTAAACATACGTTCGGATGACATTTTTACGATATAATTAAATGCCAAAGTGCGTAACAGCGGGTGCCATCTTCTTCAGAGGCGCCATCGCGCGGGAAAAAACGCTAAGCGTGCCCTAGCATAGTGAACCTTTGCTGACTGTTCTGTTAAGTTTGTTCAATTTAGTGCTAACACCATGCAAGTGATCGTAAGAAGGCAGAGAACATGTCTCCAGAACAGTTCCAGAAAAGTTCCAGAACAATTTCAAAATGGAATGATGACTGACTGCCTACTGTTTGAGGAACGTTGTTGTGCATGTTTTACTGGCAAATGAAAGTTTGATCTAAAAACCATGTTGCTGAAGCGGGGAACTTATATAATGTGTGTATATAGTGCGAAGAATACACGCAGAATGGCACACAATTTCACCCAATTTGAGGCCCAAGAAATCTGACAAAACGATCCCTCGAGAATAATTATATACCAAAATATCGACTCAAAAACAATAAGCATTGCTTGTTTGGTCCATAGAGAAAACAATGAGATTGATGAGACCTGCTAATGAGACTAGTGAGACAAAGTAAGACCTGCTAATGAGGCAATCGTAAGATAAGTGAGACCTGCTAATGAGACTATATAAGCAATGAGACCAAATAATAACCCCCTATATCGGATTTTATTCTATCGGACTCCATGGGATGAGTCCCTTGATAGCAACATTTTATGAGACTGATATGATATCTCACTGTAATACGAATATGCTCAAATTTTAGATAAATTATTTAATATAAATTACAAGATCTTGGTATAATTACGACTACTTTAAGGACACTAAGGAAGCTGTCAAGATTACATGTAAAGTTAGCTAAAAATATAACATTTTCGTTACGTATGTATATCATAAGTGATCCCATAACAATGTGATGTTCCATGATCTCATCAACAATGTTTCTGATTCCATGAAGTTTTTCACTTGGGTTAGGCATAATGAACGAACGCACTGACAACTTATTTCAAGTTTTATAGTGATAGGAAGATGTTAAAGTACATGCATATGACATTCGGTGTTCTGCATCGAACCTATGTAGTAAAACCAACAAGGTCATAGGATGACCATGGCAAGACACGCGAAGACCTTCGGTGAATATATTTTAGGAAACAATAAAACTTTCGCCTTCAAAACATCGTCAAATTCGGCCATATACAAACTGGGGTCAGTTATACGACCCAGCATCTAACCCCAATTTTTTCATTGGTATACTTATTTTTTTTTGGTAAAGGGCAATTTTCCGCTCATAAAACACGAGGTGGTGGTGGTATCGTTTGAGGCCCTTGTACGAGCAACAGGGGTAAGAAAGTGGTCAACGAAGAAAGGCAAAAAAATGACGGTTTCAGGGGGAGTGGACGCTGGTCAAAACTACAGACTCAATTTAAGGAGAGGAGGAAAGGCCATTAAATGTGCAACGGTGAAAGCCACGTTTTATAGGTGGGGTGGTCAATTGGTCAATTGATATGTCCGGTGGCCCAAGGGCGAAAGCACGTGCTACCTAATTGCCCCCCAATAAACAAAATTGAAAAACCACAGGTAGAAACCACCGTGAACCATCAAAAGTTCACTAGCTGAGGAGGCCGGGCCAAGGTGCTTGCGCAAGGTGCCTACACTTTAGAGGGCCATAAAGCCAGTATCTGTAATGGTTAACATTTCGAAACAGCAAACCTTGAAAACAATACAGCTCTACATACCACGTTTCCGTCACAAAATTTACTTCCCCAAAAATTCGAATTATTTCTGATATGTTTATGGAATTGTTTGTGATACGAGTAGCTATCAAAAAAATCAAAATTGTACTTAGTTTAAAAAGTCATCCTAGCCAGTTTTTCGGAAAAATTCCAATATATAATTAAAATATGGGAAATACCACGCCGGATAATGGAAGCATTGTTGATTTTAGGGTCCTAGCCACATATTGGGGCTAAATGAGCAAGAACCTGCAGAATGATATGCTTAAACGCCTGGGCTTAAGATATACAGAATAGTGGGACCAGCCACATAAAAGGAGCACGTTGAAAGTTATCTGATAGGGCCCCATCATTCAAAACATATTCAATTCAACTCCATACATACAAGTATCCCAATTCAAACTATAGAATCAAACCATTCAATTTTACAAGGATTGTTTAATTCATTTCTTTCTGAGTTATTTTCATACTTAGTTATTTTAAAAATAAATTTAAACGATTGTACTATTGTTGCAAATAATTGGGAAAAAAATTAAGATAAGGACAAAAGCAATGAACAGGACATTTTCTAAAACACAAGAATTACGGAAATTTCTTTTTAAAAAAAGTAGGAAAATAAGGAACTCCTGCCATTGCAGGTATTGGCTTTATGGCCATCTTAATGGTCGGTATAAAACGACCATGGGTGCACCGTGCTCTGGGCACAAAAAGGAGCAATAGAAGAAGGTAGGGTCAGTGGTCAGTCCGCTAAGATATGGTCAGCCAAAAAGGCCCATTGTGTGGAGGTAAGGAGAAGAAATTCGTGACATTTTTAGCGGACTCTTGAACTCTTTTTAAGCACTGGTGCTCTCCGACCTTGCAAGCCAAAAACACATCAAGAGGAACCGCCAGGGGTAGCAGTGGTCACTGCAGCCATTTTTTCGAATTAAAGTCGTAAATTTTAAGAGGGGTTTATGGCTTAAAAGCCTACTAGACAACTCAATTCTTTGGTTTAACCGCAATTTATAAGCGCTGGCGAAACCGATGGATGCATTTGCTATACAAAATGCCGAAGTGTGTAATCTTACGAGAAATTTACGGAATTTGACGGTTTGGCCCCAATATACATGTAC
Source organism: Ophyiulus pilosus (assembly GCA_033995625.1). Classification (NCBI taxonomy): domain Eukaryota; kingdom Metazoa; phylum Arthropoda; class Diplopoda; order Julida; family Julidae; genus Ophyiulus; species Ophyiulus pilosus. Next base: position 7,096 of record JAUJYV010002361.1, read on the forward strand.
ATTTTCCATGCATTGCAACAAAGTTATATTTTTTTATATCTATGTTAACGAGGGATTCGTTAAACTTGAGTTCAACCTCGTTAAACTGGCACGCATAAACGCATGCTGAGATTGGATTATAGTAATTTGATGGTATTGGCATCAATCTCATTTCCGTGTTTTTGCTATAACATGTCGATACCATGTGATTTACAACACTTGCAAATATTTTCAGAATAAATTTTTTTTTTGACCAAGTTACTCAAAATCGTGATATACATATATGCATTGAGTGGCTACTTTATGCATCAACATGTTGAAGAAGTTATTCATACCCAAGTTCTCCCTTTTCTCACAAAAGTATGCCATGGTTATTATTCAGCTATCTGTCAGTTCCTCCTCGATTGTATTCATTACCAAAATTCTCAAGCATGTAATTTATTTTCATCTCTTGAACATTTTGTACATATTTGCCAATTGCATTTCTCTATATATTTTTCCCTCAAAATTCTTTGACAGACAAATAAATCTCATCGTTAACTAAAAATGTTGGTAATTACGACAAATGGACACCAATTCAAAATCTTCAAAGAAATTGAAAAGCGAGGCCCATGTTGTTGCTCCGAGTAGACCTATTAGTACACAGCAAAAGCGATTTTTCGATTAAGTTATTAGCCATTTTATTTGATATCGCATAGAGCAAGAGAGAGCGGAGGACGTTTACTTGTATTAAATGAAATAAGTGTTTATGTTCACTTAAACTAATGGAATCTTATAATAATTCAATGATATATATCCCACGCGAGTCCCCATCAAGATTTCGTGTGTTGACGCTAAAAACTCGATCCATGGCAAGTAAACGAATAATCCAATAATCGAGAAATCTTTTAATAACTTCCATATCAATTTCTCTCTACGAACCCCAAAAGGGAAAAAAAAGCATCGAAACAAAAACAAATGTGTTTATCACGCGAAACATATCGAGTGCCTATAAAGAAATCTTGCAATAACAAGATTCGAAGGGAGCTTTGTATCGTTTCTAAGATAATTACAAATGGCTTTCACGACCTAATCAGAATTCACCAACCATCGATTTTATTTTAAAATAATACGTGTAAATTGCGTATCCATGACGCATGCAACTAGACAGTTAGAGCGCCATAGATTATTCATCCCGCAGATGGCGCAGCAATCGGTCAAAGAATAAACACTCTCTTTACTATAATACTGAAAATACTGTATATAAATGTAAATTTCACTAAAAAGTATCGTGCTTTGGATATTACTCGAAAACTTTGAGTGACTTAATTGTATTTGAAGATTCTGTGACATTTTTTTTTAAAGATCCAATCTGATTCACCATACGGCATTAAGGTAACAGGAGGGTTTATATTGGACGTCAAATATGCACAGTAAACCATCAAACTTCAGCAACGCCAAAATGGGTCACAGTAAAACTCGTCCTAAAATTCGCTTTTATTCCTGAGATAAAATAAATTTTCGCTACGAGTTTCAAGCCTAAAATTTACAGCTTAGGCCATTAAGTCGGTGAAAAGAAATAAACGCAGCCATGGCCAAAGTGGCAAATGTCCTTTCTCCCAAATCGATGCAAATTTCAACCATAAAGGACCCTCCCGTCCTCCAACCTCCAAAAAAAAAAACATTAAATTTTAATTTTTCAAAGTTTTCGAAAACAGTAAAAAATGGCGCATTTTTATTTCAGTACATATATAGAGGAGAGAGGAATTTTTTCTGCCTTATTTCCGAACGCGCTTTTCTTTCCCCCCATCCCGTATATGTCCTTTATATTCAATTTCCAGAGCCATCAAAACTTTCTTCACTTTTCAATTTCGATACCTCAAAACCACTTAATTCCTGTATTAATAATTCCAGGGCACTGCCCATGGATCGCCCACATATAACAGTTGACCCTAAATGGACGTGCGTGCCATTCAGTCTATGCACCATATATACTAGTGCTCTATACTTCCATGTTGAAAATGCAGTTTTTCTGGTGCCATAACCTTTTACGATCTCACTTTTATACTGCCAAGCCAAATTACGAAGAAACTTCATCCTCTCTCGGTAATATATATCACGACGGTCTCAACGCCGAAATCAACACGGCTGCACCGAACACACCACATCACACACTCACACGCATACACTAAACCCCATTAAAAACAAGAGGGGGGGAAAATAGTATGAGGCATAGAAGAAGAAGAACAAAAAAACAAAAGACATCTCCGCAACAGCATTTCCGTTTGCGCCATTAAATACGAGCCATGCCAAGGGAGGATAAACGCCAAAAGTCAATGCCTCCAATGACTCTTGAATCCCGGGGAATCTTTCTTGATTCTTTAGTTTTCGGTGTCTGGACGTGGTGCTATGAATATCGTTGAACTAGATCGACATGTACAGCATCAGAATCCTGGTTCAAATGGTATATCAAAATCTTTGAATCCAGAAGTCATCAGGCGTGTCAAAGCGTGCACCAGAACTGCTATATCTGAACCAACTGGTTCCACCAACATATTACTCCAGTTCATCATGGAAGTCCAAGTTAGGTTAATAAACATAGTGCCCAGTAGCCTTGAAGGTCGGGAAATGTACTTGGATTTTTAATACCTCGGAAAAGTCTGGAATTATGCTTGAAATTTGTGTTCGACACTAATTTATGCTGAAATGTTCTGTCGAAGTACAGAAATTTCTGTTAATCAAAAAGTTCTCTAGAAAAATATTTATACTTTTTTCCAGAAAATGTACTGGACACCCTGGTTATGCACAAAAAATTAGCATCTAATTATAAGTCGGCAAAATGGGTGTCTGCAAAGTGGACCCAAACCTTCAGCACTCCCTCAAGTCAAAATCTGCCCGTGTTGTAATGCTTTTATAGTAATGGCCCATTTTGAAGAAAACGGGGGGTGACCTTGTTATCCCGCCATAGGCTCATACGCCACCAGGGGGTGCGTAAAGCCATAAAAGGCACGTGTACCATGCCTAAGTGGCGGCAAAGTTTCTGTTCTAGACATCATTCGTGACAGACATGATGTTAAGGCGGTTTCTGGCCAATTATACAAGAATAGGATCCATGCAGTGGACATGCCAAAATAGCACGTTTTCCAGCACCTCGCCTTTTAAGAAACTCCTCCTATCAACGTAAAGAAAAATGAAAATAAAAACATTCCTCGTCGGTTAACTGATCTTCAGCTTCCTCGCCATCATTGTATTTTCCTCGGAGCCGTTCATTTTATTTCTGCTCAGTAAAACTTTAATGTTTGTTTCTTTCACCGAGCCACCAGCTTCAATATCCTCCTCGGCCACCTTTTTTATATTTCCACGACGCTTCCTGAACTGGGGTTGGCCATAGTCGCTGGAAAACTGCATCAGATATGTTGCGGGGAGAAAATAAACCGATTCCAACTAATGGAGTAACTGCGTGGTTTGAGGTTCGCTCCCCCCATCGCCCCTCCTTTTTTTTCGCCATAATCTTCACTGACATCGTTGCCGGTTCAGACACAAAAGCAGCCACTGTTGCAAGTTGGCTTATTTTTCAGCACAGGCTTGTCCAAGAAAACCGTTTTGAAAAACGGCGGTTTATATAACGCTGCAAGGTCCATGGTGATGGGCTATGTCGGTTGTGCTTTTGCTACAGAAGCTGGCAGGGTTAATGGCTTGAAGTAATTCGCCATGACACGTAGACGACGCAGTCGTAACCGAAATATGGTTTACGGTTCCCTCCCGTCTTTTTATTAACAGGATTTCCGCAGCCTGCGTTCGGCGTGACCATTGATGGGCGAAGACAAATGTTAAACACTGATGGACGCAGTTGGTCAGCGAAAAAAAAAAAACGAGGAAAAAAACAAAATGGAGCCGCGGGCGATTTTTACCACAGCGCACGTCACAAACTTTCATATTAGTCAACTTTCAAAGCTGCCTTTTTATTCCGTGCCATCATGGCCGGAAAAAAGGATATAGGCCCCAAATGCTATAGGCACGCCATATGACGCCGAATGTGCACCCCAAAAGCATACAACTGAGCCATACCAAAATGCATGCATATCAATATCAGGACAGATGGCATACAACATTTCCATGCAAAGAGTCCATACCAATCAGATTTCCATATTTTCTTTTCAATTTATCAGCATCAATTTTTTATGGAACAAGACAGAAGACAGATTTTCACTCCATCTTTTTCAGGAACACAGGTTTCATCCTTGATGGTCAAATCACCTAGGTAGCCATTTAAAAAGGACGTCCTCTAGAGGAGGTAGGAGGGGGGGGGGGTCTGCTGGCATGTGGACAGGGGAGAGGGTGGGGGAAGCCATTATGGATGTCCACTAATGATGGTATTTTTCAGTTTTTTTTTTGTTTAATTGAGTTTTAAATATCAGTGAAAGGGACACCAGAAGAAATGTGTCCCCAGTCCCAAATGTACTTTAATTTTTAAAACCTTGGGAAAGTCTGGTATTATGCCTAAATTTGTGTTAGACACCAATTTTATGCTGGAATTTCCCTTCGATGTCAGGCAATTCCAGTTAATCAGAAAAATCTGGAAAACTGTCGTGGAATTGGCTGCGAAACGACTGCTTGGAAATTTATGGGATGGGTCTTCGTAAGTTCCAACAAATTTTGTGGACACCCTACTTTAAAAAAAAAAAATTAAGAATGTCTATGAGGGGAAGGTTGGGGGTTCATTTTGAAGGATTTTGGGGATATCCTTTTTGAATGGTCCCTTACATGAACCTGGATGACATCCATTGTGACAGATCTTCAGGACATTTTGTTCAATTTAAAAAAAAATCTTTCATCTACTCGTTTGCGTGGCATGTATTTCGCAAATATCTTTACTAACAATCCATTGACGTGCCTCAAACAGATTCCGTCTTTGAATCCTCCATGGCAACGCAACTGCGTCCCCATCCTTCTCGGACAAGCCACCTTCTACCCATATCACCATTTTATTAGATAACTGTCTGAAAATTGTCAGTGTCGTATTGCGAGCAGCGGGGTCATTTACGCATTCATAGCAGCATTGGCTAGCCACTGGAGACTAAGGACCCAGCACTAACGCTGAATGCGCGAGTAACGTCGGTCCACCGCACGCGGCCAAAAAAATTTCCATAAATTGGAGAAAATAATTCGCGAAATTGTCCCTGAGAGAGGCAGGCGCCATTTTGTCACGGGCGATAAAGCAGAGACAGACGCTCGTCCATAACCGAGAGGATTTTATGCAAAGTGGACGTCTAATTCGAGATTGGATGCAGCGCTTTTGGCTCGGCGCTCCGGAGAAATGCCTCGCAAATCACGAGTTAGGGCCGCACTTTTGAACTTCATTTAGTGGCTAAGTATATGGTGCCATCGGATGGCACTTTGGTTTCACGCGTGTTCAAACCCGCTTTACGGTCCTACATCTTTTTTTTTTTGCAATCCCATATATTCCGAGATGGAGCCCATAGACTACTGGCACAGTGCAAATGGCACGTCATAATACGTGAAGGGATTGGATAGGATAGATATACGGCGCTGGCAGGGGGATGACTCGACATAATCTTCTTCGGACTCTTTTCATATCATTTCCATTTGATGCACGAGTTTCCAACTCCTCTTACAAATGGCCCTGCTTCGACACCCTAAAACCCCTTTTATTGGGCAGTTGAACGAGCGAGGGTGGGATGAAAAGTACAGTGACCGATATGAAAAACATATAGCTGTGCCATGGAATTTTTGATTCACAAATTCTTCAAAAAGATTATTCCCAACCTAGATGTACTTTAGAAAATTGTTAACATTTCTGCAAAAGATCCTTTAACTCGAGA
>JAUJYV010002362.1:0-12894 GCA_033995625.1 Ophyiulus pilosus
TTCGCTTAACGAGTGTTTCGCATAACGAGCAAGACTCCGGAACCAATTATGCTCGTTATGCGAGGTTCCACTGTACTCGATATGGGCCATCGAGGGAATCCTGGACTTAAGCTCAAAAAACGGTAGCTCACTTGATATTAGGGCTGAACAAGTTCCACTTATCGTTTGCCCTAATGATCATGTCCAAATATCCATCCTTGGCCTCACTCAAGGGACACACGGGAGCCTCAGCCCCTGTCGCATAATATCGGCAATCAAATATCCTTTATAACTACATGAACGTCCAATTTTTTTGGATGTCCGAAGAATCCCAAAATTGTATAAACATCCACTTGTCCAAAAGCGTCCCTTGACCGAATATGCCGAGCAATTGTCCGCTTGTGCAAATGCCTGCCTTCTGCCCTAACATCCAGTGAGCTACCGTATTTTGAGCTTAAGTCTAGACACCCCATCAAGAACATCTTGCTTTATCCAAAATAGTTATGCCCCAAAGTTGGCATCTTCACATTTAAAATATCATTAATCACTAAGATTACCCAAAGCCGCCACAGTTGTTATCAAGGTGCCAAGCATAGGAGTACAGTGGCCCTTGCTGGTGGAAGGTGCAGGAGGATGGTCCTTGCTGGTGGACGGTGTGGGAGGATTAATGTCCTTGCAGGTAGATGGTGTTGGAGGATTGTCCTTGCTGGTGGATGGTGCAGGAGGATGGTCCTTGCTGGTGGACGGTGTCAGAAGACTGTCCTTGCTAGTGGACGGTGTCAGAAGATGGTCCTTGATGGTGGATGGTGTCAGAAGATGGTCCTTGCTGGTGGATGGTGTGGGAAGATTGCCCTTGTTGGTGGACGGTGTCAGAAGACTGTCCTTGCAAGTGGACGTTGTGGGAGGATGGTCCTTGCTGGTGGACGGTTCAGGAGGAAGGCCCTTGTTGCTGCCGTTGTGGTAGGTGTTATTGTTGTTGTCATCGTTGTCATCGTCGTCATCGCTGATAATAATTATTTCTTCATAACTCATTTTCGCCGACCAGAAGTCATCGTCGTCCAGTCCTCCCCAAATATCCTCTTCAACAGCAGCAGACATCAAACGAAATTTCGCCTAAACTCACAACAGATTCTCAGATGTTAACTTCGAGTTTGCCATGCTTTGAACACACACATAAAAAACCAAATCAGTCACAACACCATGACACAATCACCAACAAGTTTGGACTGGCGCTAATCAGTGACGTCACGACAGTTAGTCTTGTGCTGCCATCTAGTGGCCGAAATTCTGAAAACCAGAACAATAGTTTCAATAAATCGTCTTTCATCAATTGTTTCAATTGTTTGTCAAACGTGACAATGACACAATTAATAAATTCATAATATTTGAATCAGGACAGAATATATTAACGAAAGTTCGATAAGGCCACGTGTTTGCATAGCAACCGTCTTCACGCGTCATAATGGCGGCTGCTGTTGCTAGGCAGTCACGTGCCAGTGACGTCACAATGGCGTCTGCTGTTGCTAGGCAGTCACGTGCCAGTGACGTCACAATGGCGTCTGCTGTTTCTAGGCAGTCACGTGCCAGTGACGTCAGGGCCAAAAAATTCAAATATTCCCGCGCTTATCTATGGGGGGCAAAAAGGTTGAAACTTGGTACTGATCCAGTACTGAGAAGACTTGAGCAAATTGTACTCATGAGTACTGATTGTACGATTGAAGTGGAATCATACTCTATAGTACAGGTAAAGTACAACTAATCAGTACTCATATGAAATGAGTAATAAGAGTTGGGCAAATATGTATGTACTTATGGACAGAAGTACCGATTACGAGTACTTGTGGAATCGTACTCTATAGTATGAGTAGTATCGTAATCAGACTATACTCTTCTAATTCTACCTTGTACTCATGGATATGAGACGACTGAATTATACTTACTTGAAAAGTATTTATTTATACTCGATTACATTGGTACTCATAATTTCATATTACGTTAATACTCGAGTCTTGAGGACATTTGTAATTACCCATTTTGAGTACATGCTTGTAATCGAGTACATTTGCATTAAATTACTTTTATACTCAATTACTCTTTGTACGCATACTTTTTCTATTCAATTACTCATTGTACTCATACCTTTTGTATTTAATGTCCCTTTTTACTCATACTTTTTGTGGTTACTCAAATTCATTCAATATACTCTTTTGCATTCAAATACACTTTGGACTCGGAAGTATTCTACTCGTTACTCAAATTAATTCAATTGACTCTTTGTACTCATACCTTTTGTATTCAATTACTCATTGTACTCATACCTTTTGTATTCAATTCCTCTTTGTACTCATACTCTTTGTATTCAATTATTCGCTACTCAAATTCATTCAATTTACTCTTTGTACTCATACCCTTTGCATTCAAATACTCTTTGGACTCGGAAGTCTTCTATTCGTTGCTCAAATTCATTCAACTAAATCTTTGTACTCATACCTTTTGCATCATCTTTGTCTTTTACTCGTTACTCAAACTCATTCAATGTACTCAATTACTGGTACTGAGTATATCATCTCACGACTTTCTTGAATTTCCTTGGATTCTCTGAAAATGATCAATATGTTGCTTTCAAAATACTAAACAATGAACTTTAAAAAGTCTATCGTCTATGAAATCCCAAGATTATTTTAATGCAAAACTTGCCCCCAAAACCGCGCTAATTTTCGATTGGTCTCGCTCAAAGTACGATTAACAATGCTTATAATTTTGTGATTAAAACACGGCGATGGCTTCATGCATCGAGAATGTGTGCCAAGGCCATCGCATTTTATGCAATTTTAAATAAGGTTTATATTAATCGAGCTTAAAGTCACGCCGAGTTGGCCGAGCTTAGCCAATTTGGCAAAAAACAAAATTGGCCCCACTCTTTAACGAGCAAATTCAAGGGAAATTCAAAGGAAGTAGAAACATTTTGAAGAGGAAATGAGGCCGAACACAAAAATAAGCATCGGTTCCCACGCGTACATTTAGCAACAACAGGAAATTCACGGATAAATAAACAAAACTAGTCAGAGAAAAAAAGCAAAGGCTAATGGCCGGACCAAAGCTCGATTATTCAAAATTTATAACTAGTTTTCAAGATTCCGCAATATCTTCGCAGCAAAAGTGCAGTAGAACAGCAGTAATACTGCCATTTGGAAATGCACTTTTATAGCAGTATTACTGCCATTTCGAAGTGCACGTTAATGGCAGTTTTTTCTGTCAATAGAGAGTTTGAGCCAGCCGACGCCTTAACGTTAACTTTAACATTAACGACAGGAAGGGAGGAGCCAAGGACTTAACTATCCAATGAATTAACTGAGCGTCACGCGCACTCATGACGTTAATTGAGTTCATTGGGTAGTTGTCCGTGACTCCTCACTTCCCGCCATTAACGTTAAGCTTAACGTTAACGGCGGGAAGGGTTAGTTCTACCCAATGAACTAAAGGAACGTCATGAGTGCCGTTGACGTTCACTTAATTCATTGGATAGTCCCGCCGTTAACGTTAAGGTTAACGTTAAGTCGTAGGCTGGCTCAAACTCTCTACTGTCACTTGGAACTGTACTTTAATGGCAGTAAACTGCACTTTTTATTGCAAAAAATGCAGTTTTTCTGCCATTTGAAACTACACTTTTACAGCAGTATTACTGCCATTTGGAAATGCACTTTATATATAATGACAGTATTACAGCCATTTGGAACTGAACTTTTATTGCAAAAAATGCAGTTTTTCTGCCTTAGGAACTCCACTTTAATGGCAGTATTACTTCCATTTGGAACTGCATTTTAATGGCAGTATTACAGCCATTTGGAACTGCACTTTAATGGCAGTATTACAGCCACTTGGAACTCCACTTTAATGACAGTATTACTGCCAATTGGAAAGGCACTTTAATGACAGTATTACTGCCAACAGGAACTGCACTTTTATTGCAAATAATGCAGTTTTTCTGCCTCTGGAACTGCATTTTTATAGCAGTATTACTGCCATTTGGAACTGCTCTTTTATTGCAAACAAATGCAGCTTTCCCACCGTTAATAATTACAAAATATTTGCAGTTTCAAATTCTGCCATTTTGCACTTCACTACAAAAATCCTGCGTTTAATTTGAGTAAAGCGCAGTTGATTTTCTGCCGAGCGCATAAGAAAACTATCGATTCGCAACCAGGAAAAAAAAGCAGAATTAAATGAGAGAATTTCATATTTTATAATGTTCTGAATACAAAGTATAAAACAACAATAATGTCGACCTACTTTCGGGGCAGTTTATGAGTGGTGCGAGAGGGAGATAACAATTATAATAAAAATCACTTCACGACTGCCAATAATAATACACTCGTAATACTCTGCTTTACACTTCACGTAACTTGCATTAGCAACGTTCATGTTTCTGATATGTTTACCTTGGTTTTCAACTCAATCGTTGCAAATAGATAAAAAACGCTCGTAATCTGTTATCTTTATCACCGAACGTGAAAATACTGGAAAACAAAAAGTGGATTACATAACAATTTAACAGTATTATTACATCAACAAAAGATAAGTTTTGGTCAATTGTGCGGAAAAACAACAAATAGGCATATACTGAAAAAAATACAGAGGGTTCGAGAGTCTGTTCGGTGAACACAAATGTTCTGATACCTGGACAGCGACGTCCTCAGTCCCGGGATACTCGGTTCCCGGTCCCGGACAACAACGTCCCTGATCCCGGGCGACTCAGTTCCCGGTCCCGGACAATTCAGTTCCCGATCCCGGACAACTCAGTTCCCGATCCCAGACAACTCAGTTCCAGGTCCCGGGCAACTCAGTTCCAGGTCCCGGGCAACTCAGTTCCAGGTCCCGGACAATTCAGTTCCCGATCCCGGACAACTCAGTTCCAGTTCCCGGACAACTCAGTTCCCGATCCAGGACAACGACGTCCCCGGTCCCGAACGACGACGTCCCCAGTCCCGGGCGACTCAGTTCCCGGTCCCGGACAACTCAGTTCCAGGTCCCGGACAACTAAGTTCCAGGTCCCCGACAACTAAGTTCCAGGTCCCCGACAACTAAGTTCCAGGTCCCCGACAACTCAGTTCCCGGTCCCAGACAACAGTGCCCCTGGTCCCGGACAACGATGTACCCGGTCCCGAACAAATCAGTTCCCGGTCCCGGACAACGACGTCCCCGGTCCCGGATAACTCAGTACCCGATCCCGGACAATGACGTTCCCGGTCCCGGACAACGCCGTCCCCGGTCCCGGACAACTCAGTTCCCGGTCCCAGACAACGACGTACCCGGTCCCGAACAATGACATTCCCAGTCCCGGACAACGCCGTCCCCGGTCCCGGACAACTCAGTTCCCGGTCCCGGACAACTCAGTTCCCGGTCCCGGACAACTCAGTTCCCGGTCCCGGACAAGTCAGTTCCCGGTCCCGGACAACTCAGTTCCCGATCCTGGACAATGACGTACCCGATCCCGGACTAAGTCGTTCCAGGACAACGCCGTTCCTGATCCCGGACAATGACGTCCCAGGTCCCAGACAACTAAGTTCCTAATCCCGGAATATGACGTCCCCGGTCCCGGACAACTCAGTTCCCGGTCCTGGACAACGCCATCCCCGATCCCGGACTAAGTCGTTCCCGGACAATGTGTCCTAATCCTGGACAACGTGCCCTAATACTATTACACGGTCAGTTTAAATAAACTGGCTTCATTTCTATAACCAGAACAGACCCAAAAGCATAGACATAGCGGACTGAGTATAAGAGAAAAAGGACCCTAACACAATTGTAAGGTTACCTTAATGGAAAATTGATTTAGGGCCATCATCATCATCGGCATATGGCATTTTCCATATATACCCATGCATATACGTGTCAAATAAAATTTTCAAAAAATACAAATGTTTACATAATTTACACAATCCATAATTTGTAACAAATGGACAAATTACACACGCTACACATGGCTATAGAAGGAAAACTCCACATGTGGACTTACACAGTCACCACTTTATCAAGGGCCCACGAGTACCGATACAATCGTACTAGAATTCAAGGCAAACCTAAAATGTAGCACAAAAAAAATACTGAATTAGGCATTACTAAAATATCTAAAAGCAAAACTATACAACAATTCAATTAATACGTAATCATGATTTTAAAAAAAAAAATGTTCAAAGCTTAATTAGGATAAAAAGGGAGGGTTAATTACATCATGTCACTAGGGGATGTCTTTTCATTCATTGCATCAGCGGGATAATATTTGGCAACTGCAGTTGGCTGCAGATAAAAAAAACGAAAATTTGATTGTAGTCGTAGCAGTATATCATTCTGACGTGCAGTTTTATGAAATATGGTGCAATTTTTCAGCGGCAAGGACATGAAAAATCATTTATGCCGTAGGTGCATAAGTAAGGATCGATACGTGTTGTAGAGTCAATTTACTTCAAGCATTTTCAAGGACCCATCGTGCGATTAATTACCATTATGAAAGAACTCAGATATTTTTCTAGAAAATTTAAAAAAATAAGTGCTTGTTTTTTTATAATGAATTTGTACAACGAGCAGAAATTTCCAGTCTCGGACATGAAATTTCAGCATAAACTCTCAGTTTAAACACAAATTCCACATTTTTTACACAACTAATTACCACAAAATTTGTTAAAGGACATTAAAGGAGTCAGATATTTTTCTAGAAAATTTTAAAAAAATAGGTGCTTTTTTTTCAAATAATTTGTACGATGAGTTGAAATTTCCAGTCTCGGACATGAAATTTCAGCATAACGTTGAGTTTAACACAAATTCCAGACTTTTTTACACAATTAATTATCACAAAATTTGTCAAAGGACTTTAAAGGAGTCGGATATTTTTCTAGAAAATTTAAAAAAATAAGTGCTTGTTTTTTTATAATGAATTTGTACGACGAGCAGAAATTTCCAGTCTCGGACATGAAATTTCAGCATAAACTTGAGTTTAAACACAAATTCCAGATTTTTTACACAATTACCACAAAATTTGTTAAAGGACTTTAAAGGAGTCAGATATTTTTCTAGAAAATTTTAAAAAATAGGTGCTTATTTTTTATAATGAATTTGTACAACGAGCAGAAATTTCCAGTCTCGGACATGAAATTTCAGCATAAACTTGAGTTTAAACACAAATTCCAGATTTTTTACACAATTACCACAAAATTTGTTAAAGGACTTTAAAGGAGTCAGATATTTTTCTAGAAAATTTTAAAAAATAGGTGCTTATTTTTTTTATAATGAATTTGTACGATGAGCAGAAATTTTCAGAGACGGGCAGGAAATTCCAGCATAAAGTTGAGTTTAAACACAAATTCCAGATTTTTTTACACAAATTCCAGATTTTTTACACAATTACCACAATATTTGTCAAAGTAGTTTAAAGGAGTCAGATATTTTTCTAGAAAATTTAAAAAAAATAGGTGCTTATTTTTCTATAATGAATTTGTACGACGATCAGAAATTTCCAGTCTCGGACATGAAATTTCAGTATAAAGTGAAGTTAAACACAAATTCCAATCACAATTTCAGAATTTTCAGATACGAACACAGGTCCTGCTTCCCGAAACTACGATAGTACGTTTTTGTGCCCTCGGTTCGATACGCGACTCTGTCGAGTCCCCTCCCTTACAGAAAATTTTGGCAATAAAGTAGTAATAAACTGGGTTTTTTTGTGGTAATATCTGGCAATTTTACAAAAACCTTCCCTTTACAGAAATTTCGACCGAGTAACCGGTAATTTGGAACAGAGTTAGGAGGGGCCCTTAAAAACCCCTTAAAACCGGGTTTCGATTCCCGGGTAGTGAGTTTTCGCGGCATCCACACTTGTTTCCAAATAAATGCTCGGATAATTCATGAAAAACTCAAATTATTTTTTTTTAAAAATCACCCAAAAATTAGATAAATTTCGATAAATTGGATTAGTCATCAACAGTTAATTAACCCCAATTTCAGTTAATTAGTTGCGCTACTTCATACTTCACCGCCCCATTTTTCTGTAAGAGCCAACAAATCGCAACAATACGCAACAAATCCCAGCGCGAACACCGGATTGTTAGGACGGTCCACATCTTCGGGTGTCTGCCATGGTCACCGGCAGTCCAAATGTTGGCAAAGTCCGGATCCGGGATTCGAGATTCTGCACCGGAACTAGACTCCGTTGACCGCAATGTCCTTGGTGGCGCTGAAGTTTGAGTTCTGGTCAAATTCAAGTTTGACTTTGGTGGATCCGTAGCCTATGTGGGACGGCAGCGTATCCCGCGTCTCATCCGTTCCGTTCTGGAACACCTCGGGACTGGGCGGTGGTGTCAGCAACTGGCCCAGGTCGGCACTGTTGCACGGTGCACACACGGTCAGCCCGCTGACGAACGTCCGAGGCCGGGAGTCGCTGTCGTACGTCATGGTGGATACGTACCTCTTGAGCGCCTCCTTGGGGTAGTTGTACACGGTCTCTTCAAAGTCACGGGTGACCCACTTGGGCTTCAGTCGGATCTCTTGGAAGTACACTCTGAAAAGTAATGGTGAAAATAGTTGTTTTGAAACATCGGTTGCAAGGCAGTATGCAACATGCAACTCGCAAACACCAAACCTAAACCTGAAACAATGAATCCGACAACATGTTGATGAACGCAGAATTGTATCCACCGAAAGTCGCGAACAAAAATGTCCAGATTGGGACCGCTTCTCGAGCGATCGGCTTAATGTTGCCGAAATCATGGTTCTGGCAACAGAAATAAGTCACAAGTTTGCTCAAACATCACGGTAAGCAAACTTCTGTATTTGTTTAAGCAAATCTTGTTGCCTCATGTTGGAAACCCGGCAATGCCAAATGCAGACACATTTTTTAAAAATTAAAGTTTGAATTTTGATATTTCATTTTTTTAAATTTAGTTAAATTTAGTTAAATTAGTTATCAAAATTGAAGTATATATTTTGTTATTTTACACTTGATTTTTTCATTACTTACTTTATTAACATATGTGACATAAACCTTAATACGATTGTTTTAAACCTAATATTTTACAAATTATGACTTTCTAAACATTTGTTTCCTAAAGGCAACAAAGTGGGTCACTAGGCCTAACTTTTTTGCTAAAAGGCTTATATGTTTTTTGCTCATAATTCATAATTTATTGAAGAAATTTTCAAAATTTCTCTTGAATTTCATCAGTTGTAAATGTGATTTGTTACTATACCACATTTCTTCTGAAAATACATTACCGGAAACATTTTAAAGCAAGTTTGTATTTGAACTTTTTTGGTAAAAGGCTTATATCTTTTTGCTCATAAATTCATAATTTATTGAAGAAATTTTCAAAATTTCTCTCGAATTTCATCAGTTGTAAATATGATTTGTTGCTACTCCACATTTATCCTGAAAATCTACTGGAAACATTTTAAAGCAAGTTTGTATTTTAACTTTTTCTGTTCAAACGCCCACTGTTGCCTTTAAGACACGAACGCAAAAATTTGCCTATTTTTAAAATCTAAAAACATTTTCTTGTTAAGGACGTCCATCTTAATACAAATATCACGTCAGAATTAATTTCTTTTAAGCGAAAGTAGATGGGGTCTCTGATTTCAGAGTTTTACCACAAGAGTGGGGTAAAATGAGACATATCCCACACACATTTTTCAAACGTTAAAATTGTGCCACTTAGTAAAACCACATTTCCTTACAATTTTAGACCGATTTTTAGACTAGATTTTTAACGAAATTTTAGACGAGATTTTAGAATGCATACCTGCGTTGTTCTGGGTCCTCCTGGGCCCTAACCTCCTCCACGACCAGGGTGGTGCAGTAGAGGTGGGGCACCATCCTCAACACCAACCTCACCGATTCCTTGTAATTCCTCGCCGTTTCACCGTACTCCACAAAACTGGTACAAACATAATTTCTCGAGGGTCCTTCGTGAACAATAACAATCCCATCCGAATAGCTTTTGGAACATGGCGCCTGTTTGGAACGTTCCAAATCCACCTCGTTCGAATCCCGCGCAATCTCGTCCAATCGCGAATTGTTCGAACGCATTTTCGGCAGCTTTAAACAGTCGTTTTGAAGGCTTTTTCGACGTCAGAAACGCCGCCGATTTCGACAGCAACCACGCCGGCAAAAAGCTAGCCGCCAAATGTCGTCGTCGCCTCGTGTAACGGCATTTCCACTTTAAAACTTGGGCGTGTTCCAAACGTCTTTGCGGTGCCGGAGATGCCGGAGATGCCGGAGATGCCGGATTCGAATGGCGTTGAAACGGCAGAATTTAACGCCGTTTAAACCGATTAATCGAGCGATGAATTTCGGTACGTGTCTGGTTTCATCCGGCCTCGCCTCTTTTTACGTTTTTTTGCCCTCTTGTTACTGAAATTTGAAAGCCGTCCGAAGGTCAGACGAATGCCGGCGAGAGTACGTTTCCGACAAGCGCTCAGACGGAGCCGCTCGGAGCCGCTGTGTAGATTCCAATGGCGCAGCTACGGAGCGGAGGCGTTCTGTCAAAAAGTGGGTCTTCAAGGCGAGGCCGGTGGAGGTCATAGGTCAACCTCGTGAAATTGATAAACTGATAAGGGCTTCTCAATCTAAAAACACATTAAAAATAAACACAAAATTGGAATTTGGTTTGTTTAGTGTTGATTAAGACTATCGGATGTCAAAAGCATGCAACGGATAAGTAGGGGCCCCAAGGGACAAATATGACCTTGGCATTATATGGGCCATATTCAATTGGCCCTTGATTGTTGGTTGGTTGGTGATTAGAGACTCAGGCTACTAAGGCCATAGAGGGCCCAGACATTGATTGGGAGGGTCCCATTGGATAGAAGCATATGATCATCCAGATGCCCCAGCTCCAGAGGGCACCTTAAGTTAGCCATCATTGGGGCCCTTGTTATATGTGACTCTTGATAGGAGAAATTTGGGACATGCATGGGGCCCTTGACAGGAGAAATTTGGCCCGCATATGGATAAGTACTAAGGCAAATCTAAAACTGTATAGGGGCCAAATTTGGCCCTTAATGGGCGATATGTGGCCCTTGATAGAAGAAATTTGGCCCATATATGGTTATATAAGGCAATACTAAAACTGTATAGGGGTTATATTTGGCCCTTGACGGTACATATGTGAGGCATACATGGACAATGTCATATGTGGCCCTTGATGGGAGATATGTGGCCCTTAATGGGAGATATTTGACCCTTGACGGCACATATATAGGACATATTAAGTCAGACTAAAATCTGATAAGGGCCTCATCATGGATTCACATGCCCTACATAGTCACTCGAATCATTTCATAGAATTCAGTAGGGGCATCTACACCCGACGACACATTTGTTACTCGTTATCGTTATCGTTTCGTTACGTTAACGTTGGTTGGCTCAAACTCTCTAATGAAACGATAACGATAACGAGAAAGAGCGCTGACGGCCCGGAATGTCATTGGAATGCCATGCGTTGTATAGGGCAGTCCTTGACATTCCGGGCCGCCAGCGCCGTTTCTCGCTATCGTTACCGTTTAGTTAACGTTGGCTGGCTCAAACTCTCTAACGAAACGCTAACGATAACGACAAAGCGCGCTGACGGCCCGGAATGACATTGGAATACCATGCTTTGTATATAGGGCAGTCCTTGACATTCCGGGCCGCCATCGCTGCTTCTCGTTACCGTTGTCGTTTCGTTTGGTTAACGATGACTCAAACTCGACAAACTCAAACTTTGACTGAAACGATAACGACAACGATAACGACAAAAAGCGCTGACGGCCCGGAATATCATTGGAATGCCATCCTTCGTATAGGGCAGTCCTTCACATTCCGGGCCGCCAGCGCAGCTTCTCGTTATCGTTACCGTTTCGTTAACGTTGGCTGGCTCAAACTCTAATAACACTAAAAGCTACTACAAGCCCTTACAATCTGATAAGGGCCTCATCACCGACTCACATGCCCTACACGTACAGTCACTGGAATCACTTCATAGAATTCAGTAGGGGCCTCTACACCCGCCGACACCTCAGTTAAAACAATGGACAAACACTAACCGGACCTTTAAAATGTGATAAGGGCCTCGTGGTGGATTCACTCACCATTAGGTAGTCCGGAAGGCCCTTGGTCCACCGGGCGCTGTCTTCGAGGCAGGACAGTTCCACAAACACGTCCTAACTTCCTTCAGACTGCTGTTCAGCCAGTCGGACGTCCGGCCAACTGCAGGTTTTGGTTACGCAACAAGTGGCTCGCGGAGGAGGCTAGCGGATTCTCGTTTAAAGACAACAATCTTGGAATTCCTGCAACGAGTGTCGGCGAAGGGATTTATTGTGAAAAGTGAAAGGAGGAGGAGGAGGAGGGTGAGGTCACGTCCATTAAGGGACTGGCCGCCAATTAGGAGGCACGACGGTCCTTGCGTGCGTGGGGCGACTAACAACTACTTGCGACTTAGCAATTTCAAGTATTGGCGTGGCATTGACCCCGAGACCACTGAAGAACGGGCTCTGGAGTCACGATGATGAGGTGGCGCGGCTCGACTCACAGCGCCACCGCAGCACCAAATTCAACTCGTGTTTCATTACAAAGTATGGGCTTGTTTTAAAGACAAATTAGATGACGTCAATAGAGTTTGAGCCAGCCAACGTTAACGATAAACAGCGCTGGCGGCCCGGAATGACATTAGAATGCCATGCTTCTGGCAATTATCGTTAACGTTGGCTGGCTCAAACTCTCTAATGTCCATTAAAATTCACGTCAATGTCTAGTAAAAAGGAAAATATCCAATTAAAGTGAGGTTAATAGAGAGTTTGAGCCAGCCAACGCTAACGATAAACAGCGCTGGCGGCCCGGAATGACATTAGAATGCCATGCTTCTGGCAATTATCGTTAACGTTGGCTGG
>JAUJYV010002363.1:0-12891 GCA_033995625.1 Ophyiulus pilosus
AGATAACCAGCTTTGAGAAAGATAATCGAAGTTAGTGATAAACTAGTTTAAGTTTATAGTGTGTCCAGGGTATAAGGCACATAATTTCCATGTCAATTTTGTATCTTAAATTTGGTTGACATGGACCTTAATGACATTGGAGTGATTACGATGATTACAGCGGAACTGCCACCTGTTAAATTAGTCGATGAAGCATATGTTACAGTTTAGTGGGAAATCATCACCATCAAGTCGCTTTGTTCGCAATATAACGAGTAGGGAAATACAGAAAAAGGAAGAGGCGTTTTCTTAACCCTTTCTCTACCATATCCGGATAATTTTTGTGCATAATTTGCATATGATCCACGGCTGAATTAATTCGCTTACAAATTACCCCCATTGTGCCTTTGAAATGGGTTTCCTGTTCATGGCCGAATGCCTAATTCCGATTCTGATTTTCGGCAATTTGACTCGGGAGCTTTGAGTGTAATTAAATATAATTACCAATCATTATTGAAATTGTGCCCCGCTTTGCAATTATAATAAGGTTATAGGGCCATTCTTTGCTTCGCATCTCGTAAACTGCGTTCAGAAGATGATTTTTGCCTCCATCTTGATACGATCATTATGCACAGTCCCACAGCCAATTCTCCTTTCATCTGGAAAGTGAACTCTGGATCTGGAGAGATTTCCTTCTCTGAAATTGGATCTTCTAATGAAAGATTTTTCTCTCCGTTTTTATAATGCGGCTAGGGACACTTGCGTTTCAAAACGTTAAATTACATCGCGTGCCACTTCCAATAATTGAGCCAAATTTGGGATAAAACACAAGTTTGACGTCAATATCCCCCATTGAACGAAACTATCGAATTATCACTGGCAAGTTTTTGACAGTTTGTAATCGTTCCGGATAATGGAGCCATTATTTTTTTTTTTTCTAAATGCCATTTTTTGTGCAAATTTTTACAGTTTTTAATACATGTAAAAATGAAAATATCCCCTGTGGTATTTCGGCGCTGCAACGCAACGTTAACACCACTTCGTAATTAGTTGAGAGTAGTCATGTGATATCACTTCGACATAATGTCCCACAACAGTACGGCGATAACATTTTGTAGAAACTCAACACTGCAATATGTGTACAAAAAAGGAAATTGAATTGTGTATAAACACGCTTTGGTTGTTTATAAACGCTAAACTGATATTTCGTATTAAGTAGTCGTTTAAAACGTTTTTAGGTAATTTCTTCCTCAAAACTCACTGATAATTATGAGTAGATAGTTGAGAAAGGCTACCTTTTACTCTATACATAAGCTGCCAATTTTCAGTGGTCAAGGTAGGCAAGGAAGGTTGCTTTAAAAATTGGAAAGTCAGGGAAATTGACTGTAAAAGAATAGCTCATGTACTCTGTAGTCAAACGGTATAACCATTTAGGAAATATCATGCTGAAGGCTTATAAGGGGCCATTCAAAAAGGGCGTCCCCGAAATTCCTTCGAAAATACACCTCTACCCCCTTGGCCAATTTTATAAATTTCCAAATACCCATCTCTCTGCCAATTTCGCGCCATTTGTCCAGATTTTTTTTCTGATTAATGGAAATTTCTTGACTTTGAATTCTATCATAAGATTGGTGTTTAATAAAAATTTAGGCACAATTCCAGACTTTCCCTAGGTTTTAAAAAGTAATGTACATTTGGACTGGGGACTGGACTTCTTCTGGTGTCCCTTTCCCTTTTAATTCACCTTTAAAACTACAAAATACCATCATTAGTGAATGTCCGCAATGGCCTCTCCCCTCCCTCCCCCTGTCCACATAGTGTCCACTCAGATCCCCCCACCTCTTAAGGACGTCCTTTTGAATGGCCCCTAAGCCACTAGGCGATGTTGAACCAGTATAAGGCCAATTCATTAATAATGCATAGTTGACATGTTTTGACTAAGATATCCCAATGTTGTTCATTTCATGTCTAATGTTCCCTATTGGTAAACCAGCTTTCGTGAACACGGCTGACATGTAATTCATTCGTTCCTACGCATTAAACAAAATGTGGCAATGTTGAGAAGGCAAAACGTTCATCGTTGACCTCTTCCAGAAAGGACACTTCTGGCAGACGTCTTTCCAAATGCTAGTTTTTATTCCTCGTCACTAAGCATGTACGAAAGCTGGCACTACTCCAAGTATTGAAATGCGTAAGCTTGTCGCAAATTGCGGATTTCCAGTTCCATTTTTCCCCCGAATTTCCCTCGGCTCCAACCGCACAGAACAAACACAGACGTCAGATTGCCTAATGCCAGACAATGCCTTTCATGACTGCTGACATTTCCTGGCTTTAGCAAATGCCACGTTCCCACTTCAATTTTCATGCAAATCAGTTGGGAGCACCCTTTTCCCCTATTGCAGTGGAAATTAATCCATGCATGGTCATGCCTAACGTATAACAGGCCTACCTCGCCTGATATTTTGTCATCGAGCACGTGCCATCTCATAACGCTGCCTGTGGATCGATGCATAAATTGATTTAGCCTTCCTATTCATTAACTCGTAAAAGTACCGGAGGGTTAACTCTTGCCTGGTGGGGACTCTGCTAAAACATGAAGCGAATTTTGCGTGTTGATGCCTTATTGCCTTTGGTAGATCTGGGAAGCTCAAGCTCATCTGCATAGGAAGGGATGAAGTATGTCAAGGTGTTTCTGAAAGACCCTCGTATCGCACGTGCCCTAGAACACTATTTACAAGAATGTTTAACATCTGGTCGCATTCCATGCCATAACTCGTATGGAGCAGTTTTGCACATATGCACATGAGGGGTGCAAAGGCAGCTAGGGGCCATTCAAAAAGAACGTCCTTAAGAGGATGATCTGCTGGCATCTGGACACTATGTGTGGGGGGGCGGGGGGGAAGGAAGGAAGGGGTAAATCCTTATGGACGTCCACTAATGATGGTATTATCAGTTTTTGGCTTCTCTGTTTCATTGTGTTTTAAAGGTCAGTGAAAGTGGAAAGGGACTCCTGAAGAAATGTGTCCCTAGACACAAATTTGTGTTACATACCAATTTTATGCTGGAATTTCCCTTCGAGGACAGGAAATTTCCGTTAATCAGACAAATCTGGAAAAATCTCGTGGAATTGGCAGCGAGATGGGTTCTTGGAAATTTATAGAATATCTTACAAGAAATGTTCTGGACACCCTACTTTAAAAACAAAATTAAGGATGTCTGCGAGGGAGGGGATCTGGACAAAAATGGATGCCGTCAGGACAGAGGGTGTGGGGGAGGTAAATTTTTAAATGAATTTCGGGGACGTCCTTCTGATTAACTGTATACTGACTGATCAATTGATATAAACTGTTAATTAAATCTATTAATTGGGTATTTTTTTATTTAGAAAAAAAAAATTTCAAAACTATACAGGTGTGTGACCTATACAATGATTTCTTGGCACTTTTTTGTAATGGTATGGGGTAAGCTAATTAATTTTATTATCGTTAGCGATGATTTTGGAACACCAGTGGATCGATTAGCAAAACTTGAATGATGTTATATAAGTCTATATCAAATGAGTTAGAACCCAACACGATATAAATGTGTTGTATTGTTCAGATTCTGTACTTTTCATTTAAATGCAGATTTAAAAAAAAAACATTAATTTTTTTATAAAGTAAGTAACTCTCCCATCTAAGGTGAAAATTTGACCTGTACGAACTACGAAATTGCTCATTTTATATTTGCTGTAGGGCACAAGTTCAATTGAATAGTGTGGCATAAAATAGCGGTTCTCTATTGAAGATCTTCACGGATGAACAGTTTTGATGAAACTTTACTTGATTGCACTTTCGTACAGCCCATAGCAGTCTTGGATGACATCCACTGCTCAGTATTGGAATTGCAGCGAGTTCCTTTATGTTTACAGGGTGAGACATAAATCAATAAAACTAACATCTTTTGCATTTATTGAAATTTCTATGAAATTTTCAGGAATTTCTAAACAAAACTAACAAAAACTAAAACAAAGTATACGAAAGTGCTTATTTTGAAAAATTATATTGTGTCAGTTTATTGAAATTTATAGTTAATTTTTTATGAATTTATGAGGCGTAAAAATGTTGAACAACAGTATCAAAAATGACTTCATGACGTCACTGGTCTTTTGGATTTAAAATGGAGATAGCGTTTATGTACTTGATTTTTCATCTTAACTTGTTGAAATTTCTCTGAAATTTTCATGAATTTACGAAACGTGGAATTAAGATAGATAAACGTTTATCGAAAATTACTTCTTGACTGCTGTTGGTTGCATTAACTGTCATTTAGGTCCCTAATACACGTTTTAACACTTTATAGAAACCTTAATGATGTTTGTTGTTATTAATATTATAATTGGAGAAACAATCTGTGCAAAAATTCACTACAAAAGTTCACCTTTATTATCGCTCTTCCTTTCATTCCATTTCGAAATGAGATTTCAGTTTCAATTCCCATCTTTTGTCCACTGAAACCTGGTTGCATTTTGGCGATACGGATTGGTGACTCGTCTATAACCAATTCCATTCCCTGGACATTGGCCCTTTTAAAGCCCCCTGGCCATATCCAACTCTACCGTTTTTTCTGCTCGACCGTCCACGTATTTTTTCATTTTATTTTTTTCATATTTCGTTCAGAAACATTTAATTGCAATAAAATTGGCTGCACGACCTCCGGAGAGCCCTGGCCGTTCTGTTTGAGAATTACATCCTGGAGCTATTCAATGCAATTTTTCACAAAAGGGCCCACTCCCGACCTATATTGATTTCGTATTAAAGAAATATTTCAAAAGATTTGAGGAGAGATGTTCTACCTCTGACATATTAGATGGTGCCTCTTATTGCCTTATTATGCCCCGAGCAGAGATAGCGGTGAACGCAAACTATAATCAATACTTAACATTGAAGATAAATACGACATTACGAAGACACTTAGAAAGGATTGTATCGTCTATAAAAGGCCCCTTCCTGAAATCCTGATTTACTACGGATTTTTTTTTTAGCTCTCCATTTCCACAAAAGCGCATCTTGTGGGCAGCTCCCTTCTAATGACCGGAAAGTTCCCCAATATTTGCTGCTCCATTTCGCTAATGCCCTAATGCAGTTTTCATGAAGTTATAAGCAAATTTGCTTTTCGATGAACACTGAATGTTGATTAGGATGGTCCTCAAATGCCTGCCATCTCTGATCTAATTCCCAAAAGGGTTGCGCTACTAAAATGTCTTTGGGAAATTTACGAAGCGTAGAGTACGAAAAAGCAATAAAGTAGATACTAAGAAACGAATATATACGATCAAATCAATATGTGAAAAGGGTTGTGAAAGAATTTATTGTGAAAGGAATTGTCCATTTTCCATTGTTCGCCGTCATTATATATATATATTTATATAAGCAAACCGAGATGAGGTACTTATCCTAGGACCTGGTCCACAATATCAAAAATTGTGGCTGATAGCACGCGCAAACATGTACGTTGTGTGTTGTATTCTATGACAATTTTCACTGATGTAGACCCAACCTAACCCAGGACGTTTTCTAGAGGGGATGGGTGTCTGCTGGCATGTGGACACCTTGAGGACAAGGGGGAGGGAGGGGAAAGCCATTATGGACGTCCGCTAATGATGGTATTTTTCAGTTTGACTTTTCTGATTGTGTGTCAGTGAAAAAGGAAAGGTACATCAGAAGAAATATGTCCCCAGTCCTAAATGTACTTTACTTTTTAAGACCTCGGGAAAGTCGGGTATTATTCCAAAATTTGTGTTAAACACCAATTTTATGCTGGAAATTCCCTTGTCGTGGGATTGGTAATGAGGCTTGGAAATTTGTAGGATGGGCATTTATATATTCCAATAAATTTTCTGGATATCCTATTTTTCAGAAAAACAAAAAAAAATGAAGACGTCTATGGGGGGGGGGGGGTCAATGTGTGAAGGAATTTCGGGGACACTTTTTTGAATGACCCCTATGTGTATTGAGGCATATATATATATATATATATATACAAAAATACAGTTCTGCGAAAATGTGTACTATTGTTGAAACATGTATACAGAACGACAATTATGAAAATTGATACCTGTACAAAGACTACGTTTAGCACATTACAAAATTATTATAACTTTAGCTTACCATAGCTCTTGATAAATTATTGAAAAATAAAAATTAACAATTTCGGTTTTGCTTTATTTCGATACAGGACCCCTTGTGGCGTATACAAATTGTATCATGAAATTTCCAATATGTTCGTATCCTTTCTTTCCAGAAAGAACCATGGTGTAGACACCATGCTAATGGTTACTACGCCTTCAGTTACTGATATATGTAAAATAACCCAAGTTGTATAAAACCCTTTACAATGACATTAACAAATCTTCAAATTTCCTTTGTTTCGGTCTAAACAATGCTAATCTTAGAGTCCTGTTAACCGATGACCAGTCCAGATGCACTTAAAGTAAAATTATTCATTTTGTTTGTTAATTCCCAGTAGACAAACAATCAGTTGTTGCTTTTAGAAATGCAGTACCACATAAAGATTAGAATTCAATTAAGCATTGCTAGCTGACTAACCATGCCGCCATGCACTGACCCGTTGCCAATTCTCAGTCTACGGATTTTCATTTGTTAAATTTAATTTGGGATTCGTTCGCCATCCTCTGATCTTAATTTTCTGCTAGTAAAAGTCAAGTTAATTGAAGTGAGAAGGTGATGGACGACTTTCCCCTAGGTACCCTTGTTGAAGCGCCGTTTCTGCTTCGGTTAGCACCTCTTAACTGTCTTTCGGTGTTCAACGCTAATTTTACTATCTCCTAATTGTTCTGGAAAGTCATTAAAATCCTGTTCTATCGCAATTAGCCTTTATTAATTCAGTTGAAATGTGACAGATTTGATTAGCTGGAGAAAAACACAGGCATATTCATATCAGCAGGATTTTAGCCTCATGCATAACAAACAGGGCGCTAACTTGCTCAATAATTGGCACAGTTTATCCTCCTTCTCCCTCTGGCCCCTCTTAATTGTACCACCATTCCCACCCCAGATTTTACGATAGACTCGTTATTTTACAGCTTAATTACCGGATTATTTTGAATGCAGCAATGGATTATCTTATACGGGGTGGGTCTGAAACGCTTTTCACACATGGTTTCTTCCTAAAGTCTGAACATGTTATTTACAATGTAGAATTATCTGTTATGTAATTCAGCTGTTTAGACTTGGCCGTTTTACTCGCATGGGTTGGAAATAGACACACGTGTTCATATTATTATGGTGTTGGAACTTGGAACACGTTTTATATTTAACACAACTTATTCTTTCTTGGGACTACTGAAAAATTACATCAGAAATGACTGAAAATACATTGCATATGTTTTCAAATATATGGAATACAATATTTAATTGCATTATGTAATTAATTACAAACAAATGGTTAAACTTTTTTGGAATATCAGAAATTTTGCCAATCCGAACAAGTCTCGGTCCCAAATAATAATTTGTTGTTTTTTAACATTTTTCTTTAAAGTTTTAACAACTGAACCAATAGAGAATTTGTGCCAGCCACCGTTAACGATAACGACATTGGCAGCACTGTTTTTTTAGGAATGCGCATGCGCGACCATCATGTTAATGAGATTATGGGTAAAGGTGAACGGCTCAGTTTCAGTGTATAAAAAACAACATGGTGGCTGAAAATAAGCCCACCAAAGTTCATATTTAACTCAGTCCAAGTCAAATGACTGTAACAAATTTATGCGTTCATCGGATACATGGCGGCCATTTTGGAATCTGCAACAAGCTATTGAAACATGTGCATGCCTTCACGAGTTGTTCATTGTTGGTGATCAATATTTGCAGCACCACCTGTTATTGTCCGCTTCTTCTTTCAAGAAGACCAGTTGTACGAGGGTGCCTTTGCACGGGTCACGTGTGGGGTCATGCGTGGCGACCTTCCCATTAAATTCACGTGGATGAAAGACGGTCGTTTGATCATTCCCCACGAGTTGGAAGGGGTCGCTGCTAGGGAATTTGATGAGTATTCTAGCATTCTAACCATCAGTAACGTCACTTCACGACACGATGGCAACTACACGTGTTTCGCTAGGAACTTTGCCGCCGAAACCAACTTCACAGCACGTCTAAAAGTAAACGGTAACTACACCAGGATGAGATTTTGTTCATCGTATACAATGTGACGTCTGATTTTTGAGGATGAAATCATTTATTCGAATCAATTTTGAATCAGTTGGCAACATTATTTTTTTGTGCAGTTTTTTTTTTTGCAGCTGGAAACTTATAATAATCATATTTGCAAGGTTAATATTGTGCAAATCTGCGTTGTCTGACATACATGACGGATTCTGTATATGGTTAGACCAGAAATTGACCACATCTGAGCCTATACGGTTGCCTAAGTGCATGTATGGCTATAAATGCCAAGGTTTGCCCATATATGCCAGTGTTCATATGCAGTGTTGTTTGGCCCTGTATGAACATATAATTTAGGTTTTAAATGCCCATATGTCCATATATGGTCATTCGAACGCTTACAACACGGTGTGTGGCCCATGCATGGCTATACTTTGCTATTTAAATGAAAACTATAGTCCATACATGCCCATCGTCATATACGATAAGTAAACTGCTGGATTCTGGAATTTTGACAAAAATATTTTCAATGGATACTCAAAATTTTAAAAAAAACTTATAAAAATGTACCCTGAATGCCATTGCCACCATTAACAAGATAGTTGACCCTTATTTAATAGATAACCAGTTTCCCATATTCAATGGCGGATTGGGTGTAAAATATTGTTACAAAGGTGGTCCTGATGAATATATTTCATCAGGGGTTCATCTGCCATCGGGCATATTGTCACCCTGGCTAGTCTTCCACTGCCCATATTTGACACTTGAAGTTCATCTATAATGCTTTGTTTTACTGTTTTTTTTCAGTTCCTCCCAGATGGCTTATTGCACCTCCGGCAGATGCAACTGTTAAGATGGGCAATGATGTCCTAATCAATTGCAGAGCCGAAGGCTTCCCACAACCAAGTATCACGTGGATGAAAGCAGTAGGTAGGATACCATACATTCTTATCACAATGCATCTTTAATGAAATGACTTTTTTTTTCTGCAAATGCAAGTTTAGTTGCATTTCACCTTGACAATGTAATCGAAAAACTCTGATTGTGCTATGGAATCGCTGAAAGGCAACACGTATGTTTACAGTGTGCTTTTACAGGGATGTTACCAACTCTTCCTTTAATTGCTATTTGCAAATATAGTTTTTTGGGGATTTATTCCGGGAATAGGAATATGGTGGCGTTGCATATAACCTTTTGTTTTGTTCTTGGAAGCGCTAGGGGTGTTATTTTGGAGGTTTTCTAAAGTGGGGTAACACAAGGTGATAGAGCAAATGAACAGAATCTTACATTAACCAGTTTTATTTTAAAAACAGTTCACTACTGAGCATAGGGATATTGTGTGTATTTTGTGTGCAATTTTTTTGGTAGAGAAAATATATTTTTCAATATTTTTTTTAGATAAAGGACAATTTTTAATACCTGAATATTTTAAGAAACTGAATTCTGGTGTTAACTAAGTTGCCACAGAATTGCTTAAAAAAGCATTAATATTGTACGATTTTGTTAAAATTTGGTTGATAGACATATTTTAGCCAATTTATATTGAAAATAACAACCACTTGAGGATGGAAAATATTGTTCTGTGTGTATATTTGGGAAAATTCTTCGAACATTTTTCCAGTTCAGGGGCATTCTAATGATGTGATGCCTTATACACCGGAAACGGTAATTATTCAAATTCCATGCAAAATTCGCATACCCAAGTATGCGAATTTTGCATAGAATTTCATAGGTGAATTTCATGGAATTTCATGGTGAAATGGAATAACATATTGCTAACTGCATAATTGTATACCCTTGGATTTCAAAGGGTGGCAAACCATGCGAACACGTGTGTGTGTATGAAAAGCCATCGTACAGGGGTACAAATATTATTAGTCTCAATGCCACAATATTTCTAAAATCTGTGTTAGGACCATTTCCCACTCTGGATAATATGGACGAACAAAACCTTTTCCAAATAAATAAAACAATCGATCGCAATTCCTAGAAGTGTACGCAGCGCACGAAACGCAAGGCAGAATAAAAAACCCGCTAGAATACTGGGAACAAAGGTTTAAGTTATCCATTTAGGTTATGAAAGTGTGGATATGTTCTCTAAGTATTCTTCCCCATTCTTGTATTTTTTCCTCCTGCTTTTTATGAGAGTTGCATCTCGTCTCACTCAGCGCGGCTTATATTAATTCAAACGTTTTGTTTTGCAAAACTCTAAATTGAAGTGTTTAGAACATCAATTGCTCCAGCATCATTTGCATGCGTTTTATTTCGCGACACTAGCACTTTAATTTAATGCAGATGCGCTGCAAATGTCCGAGACTGGCATAGAAATCTGGGAAAAGTAGTTGGATTGCAACTGTTTCGTGTATTCCGCACCTGCATTTCGTTTTCAATGTTTGGGAACGATAATGCCAAGACACATTTTCTTTTTATGGACTTCGCTTTAACTTCGTTTGCCTCTGCTGCGTTTATAAGGCTATAGTGCTATTTCTGACCAAATGAATTTTTCTTTTATTCATAGGGCAGGTTTCTAGACTGGTTTTTTTTTTATATGTATTCCGGACTTTTTTTTTTTTTCTCTGCCTCCCAGCTCGAAAGTGTAT
The DNA here is from genome assembly GCA_033995625.1 of Ophyiulus pilosus. Lineage (NCBI taxonomy): Eukaryota > Metazoa > Arthropoda > Diplopoda > Julida > Julidae > Ophyiulus > Ophyiulus pilosus. The sequence goes on from JAUJYV010002363.1 coordinate 10,742, forward strand.
GCGAGTCATAAAGCGCTGCTCCGATGGTAATGAAAGTAGTTAGGACGGGAAAAAGAATCGGTTGCTTGCACATTATAGGATTGCAGTTTATGTTCCAGCGGATGGATATGGGAAACTTTGACCTAAACTAATTAACGCGGACGCCAACAATGCAGATTCTTGAACCGTCCTGCTCTGAATATTCTTTCAAGGAAATGCTACTGCGGAGCAATAAAATAAGTAACGGCCACTGCACTCGAACAACATGGGCTTTTATGACCATTGCATTGGAGCAGTATTCCTTAAGGGAGCCATGCCAAGACCAGAAATGCCACCGCGTTTTTCACCCAAATTCCATGGAAAATAAATTCGGAGTTTTCGGAGTTGGAAGATCAGAAGACGCACGGTTTCTTCAATAGACAGTTTGAGTATGCCAACGTCTTTATACGTACCTTAACTTTAATGGCGGGAGGGGAGGAACCACGAATTGAACTACCCAATTAACTGAACGTAATGGGTGCGCATGCGTGGTTCTTCCCTTCCCGCCATTAAAGTTAAGATATGTATAAAGACGTTGGCATGCTAAAACTCTCTATTATCTCACAATTTGAACTGTAGACTTACTACTGACAACTTTAAAGTCATATTGCAATTAGCTAGGTCTAAAAAATCATCCAGCCTAAACCCATTGCAGTCATCGTTATAAATCATAACCAATGACCTGAAATATTAAAAAACATAATTTTTTTAAAAACATCAACTTGCCATGGGTCGCAAAACAGTTGAAGTCATTAAAACTTGGTGCATAATTTGGTGAAAAAGTAATATATGGACATGTATGGACCATGTTTAGACATGCATGTATATTGCTCATATTAATCTTTTGAATGGTCATTTGTGTCCATATGTTCTATGACTTCAAATTCCCATATTTGGGTCGTTTAAGCGAAGAATGATGTCCAACAGTATAGTCAATTTTAAACCTACGCAAACATATACTGTATATGACCAAAACTTGGATTATAGTCATTTAAAGTATGTCCAATTTCTGTTCTAGCCAAGCGTAGAAAGCGTCTAGCCATGTTTGGTAACTTTGAGATTGAAGTGTCTGAAATGTACCCATGTGACTAATTTTACTGCTGGACGTTTTTATCTATATATTTAAAGGTTAATGTTTTAAAATATATTCGGATGTAGTGGTAGACAAACATTTTTATTGGAAGTTTCTCGCATTGCATTACTTGTCATCATTTGCTAAATATTTCTTTCATGTCGAAAATTTAGCTGAAACACGCATCTGAGCGGAACCTATAACCTTAATTTTAATGCGATGTTCAATTTTAATTTTTCTGGTTAGCTGGCTTTATACATGGTCTGGGAATTTGTCAGTAGGGATAACCCATGAAGCGATGAAATATCGCATTAGCTGGCCATACGTGCTGCATTCCGACGTTGATGGAAGGCACACGCTGCTGCATTCCGTCATGCACAGGATAATAAAAAAAATCAGTATGTGCCAATGAACTATACAAGATTAATTGGTTTTCTCGAGAAAAAAAAAAGAGGACTAATTAAAACTAAATTGCAGGTTGTGGACTTCTACGCGCTGCATGTTGTATCTCATTACCAATTATGCCATAGCGTGCAATTCAAATCGACAATTCATCATCATTTCAGGTGACGTCCCGCAGGAGTACCGCGAAGTAAACATCGGAAATCCCCACTTGCGTGTTTTCCATAATGGCTCCCTCCAAATTAGAGATGCCAGGGAATCCGAACAGGGCCAATATTTGTGCCAGGCCTCCAACGGAATTGGCGGAGGGCTCAGCAAGGTTTTCGTCTTGGATGTACAAGGTAAGAACAGTGCTGTCATACTCACTTATATTCATCGTGGCATTTTGTGCAATAATTCTCTTGTGTATTTCGTGCTGTTTATCCCAAATTTTAATAACTTTCTGATGTTTTCATATTGGGTTTTATTATGCAAGAAAAATGTTGCTGGAATGGATAACTTTGGTCCCTTGACCCCATATACAGGGTGGTGCATATGTCTGACGCCTCTCAAATATCTTTAAATACTCAGACGCTAGGTATAATGTGCTTACATCATTGAATAGGATGTGATGTGAGGACTCCAGAAACCATGTCAAACATTACACTGCACGTCATTT
>JAUJYV010002364.1:0-12886 GCA_033995625.1 Ophyiulus pilosus
GGCTGCCAGGTTGGGTAACTTGACCCTGAGGGCGGGTCACGGCGAGCAGAGAATGCGCGTGACCTCCAACATATTTTAATGATGGATTAAATATCCGATCGATAAGAATTCCTCTAACGTTTTGGCTCAAAAACATGCTTCCATAAAACACGTCATGTTGAATTTTGAAATATATTCTATACATTCATTGAAGCACATTGAAAGGCGCCAACAGGAAGACCTAATGTTAACAAATTTGCACAAGTTAACGTCCAGTAAATCGTCGGAAATGGTATATTCAAGGCTTTGAAAGTTTGAAACTTTCTGTATTATTATAGATATATTCAATGCCTTCCAGATTAATCAATGTAGCGATGTACATGACCTCATTAGATTCGCTATGGCTAATGTGTTTATCATGCGTGAAACGACCTCATAACTGACATCGCTTAATTTGCACACATAAAATCAATTAATTCATCATTTTTACCCTTTCGAAACTACGTCTCGTCTTGCCATTAGGACGCCTGAAAGTCAAACTTTGCCAAATGCCGGTATTTATCCATCATTCACTAAAGGACGTGCACATGCTTTGAAGTGCATTACGAGTGCCTAATGAGGACCTTTTACAACATGAATTCTAACGTTTGGCATTTGACTTAAGCTTGTATACCTTATAAAATAATTAATTACAACAACTAATGAACATGAGACTGCTATGATTAAATGTACGAAAGAGCTGCTTGCGGTGGAGTGGAAATTACTTGGTAATCAAGATTCAATCTAATAATGGCTAGAAATGATACAGGTTTCAACGAGGTAGGAATATCCTTTATTTATTTGATCTGCTTAAAAAAGGTTATTAAAGCTGCATTATCCATTGTCTTTGACTTTACCGACGAAAACGTGTAATATTTATTTAAAGCTTAGTTTGAAACTTCTACAATACTAACTGCATATATACTTTTAAATAATAAGTTATTTTAGAACAATCGATTGTCACAAGTATTATTTAGTGTTAAACTATGGCAATGTTGATAGTCGTCTGCATTTTGATTTAGAATCTTTTTTTAGAATTATGTACTTTATTTTTATGTAAAAGGGCAGGTTTTTATGCAAAAGGGTAGATTTTTATGTAAGAGGGTAGATTTTTATGTAAAAGGGTAGAGTTTTATGTAAAAGGGTAGATTTTTATGTAAAAGGGTAGATTTTTATGTAAAAGGGTAGATTTTTATGTAAAAGGGTAGATTTTTATGTAAAAGGGTAGATTTTTATGTAAAACGGTAGAGTTTTTATGTAAATGTGCAGATTTTTATTTAATAGGGCAGATAGATGCTTATGTGAAAGGTCAAATTACTATTATTTTTTTATTATGATTACTATACAAATGTTTTAAAAGGACAGAATTTTACATAAATGCGCAGATTTTGTAAAAGTGCATATTTTTACTCAAACGTGCAATTTTTAATCAAGAAAACTATGTACATGTGAACATCTTGCTCAATAACTGCATACCGAGCTAGGTTGTTTAGTGGAGACCCAGGTTCGAATCTCGACTGGGTCGTTTACTCTGACTGTGGTTTTCGCGGTTTTCGACTTGGTGTTGTGTACTGATATGGGGATATTGCCCTGACATTGTTTAGGCCCTTTATGATCTTAGCTGTCCTTGGACCTCTAAACCCCACCAAACAACAACAACAATAATTGCATTATTACTGCAAATTTACTGTGTTATTTGGACAATATTGACCATTCAACTACAATTGCATACAGTATCCGGCCATTTTACCACCATAACCGAAACTGTTGTGTTACTTAATGAAGGTTGTATCCATTAAAGCTCGGTATAGTTTACAAGAAACCTTGTCCGTAATTGGTTCCTTCTGCCATGAAATTATTCTGAATTTGTTTGTAAAACTTTAAAAACCTAGCTGATCGTTTATAAGCAGCAAAATGGACATCTGGGACTTTGTTTAGATTTTATTTTTCTAAATTTAAAACATAATAAAATGACATAATAAAACTTAAGTGAGGCAAAAAGTCATCATGAAACCATCTGACGATCGTTACCATCATACATAGTTATTCAAGCCAAAATTGCTTTTCTCGCTTTGCACTACATGTTTGGTAAACAACAAAGACGTTTTATTCTGAAGTTTTACTAAACAAATGACTGGTTTGAAAAAAAAACACGTCTTTTGTATCCGTTGCTATAATTAAGTCGCATACCTATTTTTAGTTTTCCAAGTTAAACCCCATGATGTTTTCCATATAATCATATATACGAATGTAGATTTCCATATAACTACATACGTATCTATATACTGTATTTGCAAATAATCTAATTCCATGTTTTTTTTCATAAATGGGCATAAAGCGCCAGATGTTTTCAGATAATAAATTTAATTAAATAAAGAAAAAACCCAAAATATCAACACTTGTTGTTGAGGCAGGGTTTTTTGCGCCGCGAGTCAACGCGCTCCATGAGCTCCTTACATGCATGTTCGTGTTTTCGCAAATGGTGTTCGTAGACCGAGACGTTCGCGATCCGAGGTAGCACTGTACTTTAATTATTAATCTTGAAATAAGAGTGTAAACTGATCACCATTTTTAAAACTTTATGCATCTCAGAATATTATGCATTTCATGACTGACTATTATGTTAAAAATATCCATTTTATCAAAAAAGTTAGTAAAGAAATTACCAGAATTACAAGTATGAAGGAAATGTGTCAATTAAACCTCGTTTCATGTATATATTTGCGAGAACCAATAGTAATACTTCAAAATTTTTATGTCTTTTGTATATTCCACATCCGTAAGGACAATTTAAATCGGTTGGTATAGGTAATTTTTGGCAGTTGCCAAACGGATGTTCATGGACAGATTTTAAGCGCCATCTTTGTAATCTTACATATAAAGATTAATAGATCAAGTAATTAATTAACACCATTAACCATTTAAATATGACTTGACAAGCCAAGGCTCACAGTTGAGACACTAAGGCGCTTCGTCCAAACACTTCTGCTTGAAATGCAAATCGCATCTGCATGCCAAATACTGCTGACTCAACCGTTACATTCTCCAAATAACTAAAATAAAAACCACTCTCGCATGAATGTCAACAGTTTGAAGGGTAGTTTACTGAAACTAGAAGCTATTTTAGGAACACTTGTTTGGCTAGTTTCCGAAAACTTAATACAAAATATGTCGCCTTTGACCTACGTTTGGAGAATGTTGGCACAGCACTAATTATAAAAATAGCCAACAAAACTACAGCATAAACTATTCCATTTCGCTTCTATAGGGGCCTTCCTTTCTTTTAAATTTTACAAATCGACCACACTTAGGATGAGACGCAGACTACATGTATATGTGTTCAAAAGCTCGTGTAAAAGCAATATGCTTGACATTTCAATTTTACTAATATGATTAGCAGGCTTGTAATTAATGGCCTTGACATTAGGTGCTGGCAATTGGACATGGCTTTATTTAAAACGTGACAAGGGGAATGAAATCAGAGAAGCCATAATTTTTAATTATCCATCATAGCTAGCATACCCACTGTTTACTGTTCGCTTCAACATACGCATGGCTTGTCTGCCTTGTATGTTGTTGATGGATTAAATGTCTAATGATCTTGGGACATTTAGATTGTAGTGAAGCCAATATATACGGTATATACTTAAACTTAATGGAAAACTTTAATTATATAGTGAAAGGGCTAAATAAACTTTAGCCATTACGTTATGTCAATACTAGCCAAAACTTTAGCTCCTAATTAGTTTATCATAAAATGTGAAAAACGATTTTTCTAGTTAATTAATTCATGACTAATTATGATAATATAAAAAGGCAACATACAGTGTAATGTGAATTTCACTCCGTTGTAAATTAATTTCAATGCAATATTTTGAATACATAAATGAGTTCACAGACATGAGTTTGTGTCAATCACTATTTCCCTAATTACATAAACTATTTTATCTATTACAACTTATGTACTATATCATCTGAAATAACATCTAAAGCAGTGGTTCTTAACCTTTTTGGAGGTACTGACCCCCCACCAGTTTCATATGCGCATTCACCAACCCTTCTTAACCTTTTCGAACCCTTTTCAATATAAAAACAAAAACATAATTTGACCTCCACCGAACCCGGGAGACCGACTCACCGAACCCCTGGGGTTCGATCGAACCCAGGTTAAGAACCACTGATCTAAAGGTACATCTCACACAACAGGTGAAATAGCGAACAGCACTGAGACGGACGTGTGTAAATGCTTTAACTGAATTCCATGAAAAGATATCTTACCCGGGTAAGAAAACGATTTTTTCTTCACTGACACTGACTAGATTTCGCTGACCGAATACGGAAAGGAGACATAATTGACGCGTGTAAATGGACCTTAATACAGAATATTTGAACTGCATGATGTACCTTAGCATCCCAAGCCAATTTTTTATGTTTGAAATTTGCGTTTTTTTGAAATCAAAAAATATCAAAAAAGCATCCGGTTTCTGCAGTGTAGTTATAGGTACCACAAAGATTTATATCGTAGGTCCCTGGTGTGCTTTGAAATCGTAGTTCTTTGTTGTCTGTATGTATAATCAATAGGTCCTATTCTATGCTTCGGCGATTAACTTTGCATTGGTTGTCCAATCATCTTAAAAGTAGAAGAGATTTATTTTCAAAACCCGTTATGGCTGTTCAGATATCAGAGATACCATAAAAGATATCTTTTCAAACAACCTCTATAGCTCACCATGATTCAACAGTTCGCAAAGTGGATAATATTTTTATTTTTTATCCTGGTTACCATTAGAGATTTCAAAGTGGATGTATCTGTCTGATACAAGTTTAGTTTTGAAATTTAAAAAAAGTTGACATTTTTTAGTTTGAAAAAAGCAGGTTTCTAGTTTGTTCAATCTTATTCATATTGACTTCGTCAATATGACATAAACTAAACTGTTAATAAAGAAAAGACAAATAGTACAATAAAGCGGGTATAGCATTATGAGTAGGGGCAGTTATGTTATGCCAAAGGTTGCAACAATCTATTTGAATGCTTCTTAACGTTAATGACAATTAAGTACATTAATGTGGCTAATGTCAATTAAATTTATGACCAATGAAACAGGCTAGTGGAACCTTTTTTTTTGCTTTTCTGTTAATTTCATAGCAATCTTCTACTCCAGTCTTTGTTCGCTGAGAAGGTCATTCATTCATCATGGAATTAAAATATGAAAGGGCTGCAACCATTCAGAATACCAATTTAATGATACAATTTGTTGATGTGACACTAATTTCCGCCCTTGGAAAATGCGCTGCTTTTTGTGTGGGCAAATGTGTTGCGTATTTTGCTGCGAAGTTTCAGAATAGTGTCTGTATGTCACTGATGCTGCATTGAAAACAAATGTGGCGTTCATATACTAGTCTCATAAACATGTAAATGCCAATGTGGCCTTGGAGCAAGCCTTTAAAGCTTTTACTGAAGTACTGCAATTTGGCAGGAACCATAATATTATTCTAGTCTTGACATTTATGCTGGCCTGCTTTAAGCACGTATAAGTTGAATTATTCATTTTTGTTTGTTTGTAGTTAAAATCTCTATAGCTCCTAAAATAAAAATAAACATCCTCCTCTCAGAAAAACACCATTAAAATAAGTAGCATTTATAAAATACATTTAGTTTTAAACGCTGACTGGAGTATTAAAGGTCTCAATATGCAAATGTTAAAATAATAATTGAAAAAAGATATGCAAATAAATGCTTTTGACATAATTTTCCTTACTATCTTAAAGTATTTTGATAATATTCAACGCAACACTTTTTTTTAAAAGAAAACATCTGTTCTACCTACAAATTGTTCTGTCAAATTATCCATATTTCTTAAAAATAAGTTTCTGATACACCCTTTTTTAAAAATACGTTTCCAATAGATTTTAAAAATAAGTTTGTTACATTTAAAAGTACGTTTCTGATACATTCAAAAACAAGTTTCTGATAAATTTCAAAAATACGTTTCTGATACATTTAAAAATACGTTTATGATACACTCAAAAATTAGTTTCTGATAAATTTCAAAAATACGTTTCTGATACATTTAAAAATACGTTTATGATACACTCAAAAATTAGTTGCTGATATATTTAAAATAGGTTTCGGATACATTTAAAAATACGTTTCTGATACATTTAAAAATACGATACTGATATATCAAAAATAAATTTCTGATCCATTAAAAAATGAATACGCATATATTGAAGCCAAAAAATTGTTTATGTAAATATGATTACTGGTTAATGAAAAAATGTGCTCATTTTCGAATTTTTCATAATTACATTTTAAAATAATTAGCAGTAATTTTCCATAAACGTAGTTCTTATACAGTTTTGATTATTAATAAATTGTTTAAAAAAAACAATTTCTGCTTAAGTAATGTTCCTAAAGATTTACACATCAAGGTTACGAGTTTCAATAAATGGTTATCTAAAAAAGTTCCCCCTCCCCCCCCCCTTCCATTTTTCGTAATAAAATTAAAGTGCATGCACATAGTTATGTAAAGAATTAAAGCATTCGTTCTTGCCAAATATTGTCTCATCTGGCCCATACATTGATAAGATCCAACTAATGCTCTCCCATGACTAATTGAAATTCACTATTGCTTCTTTTCAGACATGGCTGTCCACAGTCAGAAGGACAAAGCGACATTCGTGTTAAGTAGAAGGACAAATCCAAATATAGGATGATGGAAAGAGATTAAGCAGAAAAGATCCAAGAAAGGCGGGTCTGTAATGGAAGAGGCAGCGAATAGGCATCCGTCTTTTCAAAAGAACACTTGTCAAGGGATGTGTCCATGTTCATAGATGCAGTAGATACGCTCACAAAGCCAGCCAGCATCGCCAAACGAGAAACTTCGAGGATATCCGAACACACGAGACTTTATCGCATTGCATTATCGCGTGAGTTTCCAAGCAAGAATCGCAGAGGTTTTTATTCACAGCTTTCTTTTTGTGCTACGAAGGCTTGATGGAAAGCAGACTGTCGTCAGAGCGTTAATATTTCATGCCAAGCTCCAAATTAGTCTGATGATAATTATCGCCTGCTAATTCAACACGAATCAAATTCTTTTGTTGTGCGAGTCTCCAAAAATAGAATTTTGACGGATACCCGGACTTGGTCGTGACGTCAATTTTTCAACGTTTTCCAATAACAACTGTGGCTTTCGTCAGACGATTCTTTTTATTCGGCATGTGATGAGGTGAATAAAAACGTGAAGAAGACCATTTCACAAACAAACTTGACATGATATGGAATGGAATACTGCGAAATTGCTTTTTGTTCCAGTGCCCGTCATATTGTGAAGAGTTCTCCTGGTCTGGAAAAAAGTTACTGTTGACTATCAGACTTGCAGTTCCAGAATCGAATTTTGTGAAGTGCTAATTGACTTGTCAACTCCAAATTTCAAAACTTTTAACTTCAAACTTTGTGAAAAAGTCGATTTGTGGAGCTTCAGCATTATTCGTTGTATAACCATTGTGTTCCAGAAGGATTTTGAGCACGGTTGGCGCTTGAGCAACAGTTCCACAGCATCGCCAGATCAAGTTTCCATTGGATCATACCTTGTTCGGATCATACTTTTGAGCGTCATGAGCAACTCTTGGATGATGGCTTCAAAGGACTTGATCTACCGATCAAGTTGAGGATAAGCAACTCTCTTGGGAAACTTTTCCAAGAAATTGATCCAACTTCCTGTTTGGCCATCTTGTCAGGACAAAAAAAACATGATTTAAGGTGGCATTTGGCAGTCGTGATTGTAGTCTGACAAAAATGCAGATATAAAATTCCTGGAGACAATGGCCGAGGAATCGGAGGATGTGGCGGCAACATTTGCCGCCAATGTCAGTGGCAACGTCACGGCAACTCGGGACATGTTCCTGGCCCGGATCGAGGTGGCGGTCCTGGCGACTATGTTCACGGTGGCCGTGATTGGGAACTCGTTGGCTCTATTGGCCCTGGCCCTGAGAAGTCGTAAGCTCTCCAGAATGCACTACTTCATCTTGCACCTGTGCATCTCTGACCTGGTGGTCGCCTTTTGCCACATGCTACCCCAGCTACTGATGGACGTGGGGGGCGGGGGGTTCGCGGGTGGATATCCTGGAGACAACTTCCTCTGCAAGTTGGTCAAGTTCCTGGCCCTACTCGGACCTTGCCTCAGCTCCTACGTGCTGGTGGTGACTGCCATCGACCGCTACCAGGCCATCTGCTTCCCCCTCATGAACTGCTCGTGGACTCCTCGGAGGTCAAAGGTCATGATCGGTGCCGCTTGGGCTGTCTCCTTGCTGCTCAGCTTGCCGCAGACCTTTATCTTCAGCTACACGGTGGCACTGCCCTATTCCCACATGGACTGCTGGAGTCATATGAGCCCTTTGGCCGAGAAACTTTACCTCCTGTGGAACGCAGTCGCCGTCTTCATTGTACCCCTCTTGGTCCTCATCTTTACCTACTCCTGCATCTGCCGTGTGATCTGGGTGAACTTCCAGTTTCGCACCCCCGCCCCCAGGACCCCCAAAGGCGACCCCGCCAAGCCACCGCCCCTCAACAATGGTAACATCGTAGTGAGTGGGGCCTACAAGTTCACAGGCAAGGGCAAGGTCGAGGTGACCCTGTATGCGGACGGGGTCCAAATCGGGTCTGAACACGAGACTAAGGACTTGCCCCGGCCACGTGCCCACGGGATTTCCCGTTCCAAAATGAAAACAGTGAAGCTGACCGTCGTGGTCATTCTGTGCTACATTGCGTGTTCCCTGCCTTTTTTTAGCACCGTATTGTATGTGAGGGTGTACCCTGCGCCAGAGAACCCTGCGTTTGCTGAAGGTAAGGACATGTTTAGTACTTTTACTAAGTGTTTTACCTGTAACAACATTTTTCTAACTTAAGTTAGGTTGAAATTTCTCCTGTGGGGTGAGGGGTGAGGGGGGGGGGGGTGAGGATAAGGGGGAAATTGCAGACCAATTTTCAATAGACAGGTTTGTCCAAATGTAGTTGTCCACATCAAAAGAGCATTACAAAATTGAGGAAATGTTTGTTGTTCGTCAACGGCAAAAAACTGGCGTCTGCTCTAGAAAGCACTTGGGGCAAATTGGGTCATTTCTCTACGTCATGATATACAGGCCTTGGTAGGAGCGTCTTGACCGGCAAACATGTTTCCTTTTATCTTTACCGCCTCTTGAGCGATCACCGAAATGTTTCTTGGAAACATGTTTTTATGCCAAAACATTTGCTGAAACTTGCTTGTAGAAACTGGTGAGCATCCACATATCGCAAATATGTTTGCAAAACCCCATTTCTGTTTCGTATTTCGTATTTCAAGTATGTACTAAGCATTACAACAGAAATATTCATTCATAGAAATGTTTGTGCAGTGTTAACACGATGTCCCACCCACGTTTTGGAGGATAAAAGTTTGTATTTATGGTGTAATATTTTTATAACAAAGTCTGCTGCGTATTGTGTAAAGGATCCACTGAACAGGTTTTAATTGGTATGAAATTTAATAGCGTCTTAAGTAGCTAATGATAGAAGAAGAAATCTTTTCACATAAGGATATATCTTTCTTTTTTGAAAACTGATGCCTGATGAAAGCACATACTTACAGAACATTAAAGCATGCTAAGATCAGTTTCGTATCAGCTGATTGCAGTCGTGTGCTCACCAATAAATAAAGATGTTGACGATTTCTGAGAGCTTGTAGTACCTGTTGTCAGTTTGCGAGCAATTTAAGAGTCGAGGGTGATGTAGTTGTTTGTCGACTGGGGTGCGTAGGTCGAAACGGTCTTACTATTTGATCCAAGCTTTCTTTGTGCATTCTGTAAACCACGTCATTGCACTTTTAGGGCCGCCCAAACATTGTGGAACTGAAGGATGACCGATAATGGTCACACTGAGTGGAAGTGAAGTGATTGTGTATGATACAAATAGCATTAGCTTGAAAATGGCAGTGGCAACAGTATATTACCAACAAATTGCCTCCAAATGGCCATCTTCTACCACCATTTGGGAACCAATAACTAAATAATGATGCTGGCAACTGATGGACAATGATACCGCTTACTATAAGGCGAAAATTGTAACCACTACCGTGACCGTGTCAATGAATAACAGCTAAATTTTATAGACCTCTAAATTCTATAGATATTTTCAACCGGTTTTTCTTCCAAATGTATGTTTCAAATAATGTTGTACGAGCATATTTAATAAAGTATGCCCAACAAGCATTATTTGAATATTCCATTATATGCAAATTGTCAGAATCTTGATCGTATTTTGCCCATCAAAGTAACATTATTGAACCACGCATGCGCACCCATTACGTCCATTGAGTTCATTGGGTAGTTCAGTGCGTGGCTCCTCCCTTGCCTCCGCTAACGTTAAGGTAAGTATAAAGACGTTGGTATGCGAAAACTGTCTATTGCTGGGAATCAATCGGATAAATTCACATCATATTACAAGTAAATCATATATGGTTAAGCTCCCAATAGTTCAATGTGGAACTTGCATAGAACTTCTAAAAAGTACCAATTTTCTAAACCTGTATCGTGATAATAGTTGGCACATCATGATCTTGCTAAATGTAGACTTAATAGCCCATTTACTGAAAAGTTAGCGTGATAATGAGGTATGAACGACGTACTAACAACCTAACTTCCTATTGCATCAATTTTTGTTACTCAATTACACTCTCAGGAAAGCATAAAAGTTACAGCACCAAGTGCAAATAAATGCCCTAGTTACAAATTACAAAGGTATATTGATAGGGCCAAAGGCTATTTGCATGGTGACCACTGCATTAGTTTTTGACGCAAACATACTTCCTTGGTTTTATGTGAAATTTGATTAAAAATATATGCATGATTGAGAGATGATTACTTCCTCCTTAGTTGTGTTTAGTTGAGAGTTTGAGTTGTTATGGAATTCTGCATGAAGTCAATGTGCTCATTTATGGTACTTGAGCATAATTTATACATACGTAATGTATGTTAGTACATGTTTGATATTACGCAATAATCCGCTTTCCCCTCAACTATTTAATGCTGCTTCTGTACAACCGTAAAATAAATATTCATGAAATTTGTAAATTCTACTAACCAAAGTCCCTATAGGCAATTGGGCTAATAGGTATTAGCATAGCTCACTAATGACTAATTGGGGTAAAATAAGAACCATGATTGGCTAAGGTTTAATTAAAGCCAGGTTCCCATGCAATGATCCATTCGATAGATGAGCTGAAATACCTACACATTTTCTCGATAACTAAACACATGTACTGTGGTATATATTCTCGTAATGTGAATACAGTGGTACCTCAGTTTACGAACATAATCCGAATCAATTTTTCCCATTGCAGTTAAATCTAAATAATGTTTTTTGTCCTAGAATTTTTTTTGAACATGTTATGGCTTTGTGTGGAAATAATACAGAAAGGAAATAAATATAACAGTAATATTAGTAGAAAGCAGTTTAATTACCAAAATAAAACTAATTTTACAGTAGATATACAATTTACCTTCGTGGTTGATAATTGCTGGTAGACGGGGATGGAGGGGACACCACCCACTTTCATGTTTTGCTATAATTTCCTTTTTTGTATCAATAGTAATACGTTTAGAATTTTTAGCATCACCTTCACTAACACTTTTCACTTTTTTGGGAGCCATATTAAGGGATAAAGCAAATTAAACAACAACAAAAACTAAAATATCAACACTTGTTGGACCCACGAGAGCTGGGCGAACTGCGTCGCGAGTCACGTACGCTCCATGTGCTCTGTGTGTGCGTGTTCGTGAACCGAAGCATCGTTCGTGAAACGAAGCAACATTGATTCGCAAATGGTATTCGTAGACCGATTTTTTCGTAGGCAGTTACGTTCTATGATCTATTTTGAATGGCACAAATGCTTTATAATGAGGTTGAATTATCCAACTACAATACTACATAGATAAGTACTGCAGTGCCTGGGATGATATTCAAGCCAGTTTAGAAGAATATACGTTATCGTCCTATTTAATTGGCAATTAAATAAAATGTAAAAATACAGTATCTACTTATTAGTGGATTAAATGAAAAATTGGAAAAATAATAACCTGTCTTGCACATCTTTTTTCCTGGATTAATCCATGGCTTTTGATTATTTAGAGACAGCATTTGTTAATATTTATAAAAAATGGTCTTCAATTGTAGTACAGTGTTTTCTTTCTCCAGATTTATAGTTATTTTGCTTTCAAAAAAATGTAATTTATGACACCATTTAATTAAATATGAAGATAAGGTGGTATAATCAGACTAAAACATCGTATGCATGTGCTTAAAAAGCCACCTTGACTACTGTCAGAGTGAAGTTTTTTAAGCCTTAAATAGCAATTAAAAAACTCATTAAGCATTCCTAAGTGCTCAACTTTCCGATGCATTGAACTTGTCAAAGAAACGTTAATTTGTTTAGATTGATTAATTTCCGAATAAGAGCTTTTCAGCAGCAACATCCGCACTTGAATAGATCTTACGAATAATAGGCATATTCAGGATTAAAAGATTAATGAGGAAAAGCTTTTCTCATAATGCGCATTTGGAAGATTTTCTTTCTAGTATCTTCAATGTCATTTGCCAGTGTGTTTTTCGTTCCACATTTTATTTTTAGTAAATTGAGGCCTTAACTTAAAAGACTGACACAGAGAAGATCAAATTTTAACCGACTTGTTCACAACTATATTTAGATTCGGAGTATTTTGTAAAGAACGCAGACGTTGAGGTCTACATTTCTTAGAAAATGTTGGGAATTGACTTCAGTACAACAAAATATAGCTTCCAAAGACTTACAAAATTACGTCCATGTGGCTCTAATCC
>JAUJYV010002365.1:0-12886 GCA_033995625.1 Ophyiulus pilosus
AGTCCCTGAGGAGGAGCTTCTCGGCCAGTCCCTGAGGAGGAGCTTCTCGGCCAGTCCCTGAGGAGGAGCTTCTCGGCCAGTCCCTGAGGAGGAGCTTCTCGGCGAGTCCCGCAGGAGCTTCTCGCCGATTACCTAGTGGTGTTGTCGGGTACTCGCCTTTTCCCATCGAGGAGTCGATATTTTGTCCCGAGTCAAAGCAGGTGAATGTTTACTGTAAAAATTACACTTGGTACGCACATTCGTCGAGCGGTACGATTGTCGTCCCCGTAAAAACTCGCCACTTGCCGAATGTGTGTACTGTGTCTCTTAGTAAAGTCTTCGAAGAAAGACACGGGAGAAGGGACGTATTCTGCACTCTCCAAAGACCGCACGTGTGACGCAGTCTTAAAGTGACCAGTTTTAGGTGAGTTGTCCTTCCAGATAAGATGTGTGGACGAAGAGCTGCCTTGTTGTTGGCGAATCTCACATTAGTAGGCATTTCTTTGTCGAGAGGTCTTGTTGCTTCCTTCCAGATAGGACGTGGAGGAAGATCTTCCTTATTGCTGGACGCGAGATGGTCTACGGTAAGATGGCATCTTGTTTTATCCTTCCAGGCAAGATGTGGGCGAGGACCGGCCACGTTGTTTGTGCTGTTCTTTCTCGTGTCGTGAACTTGGCCAAACTCGGTGCGTGTGAAACCGAAGACTGCAAAATAAATTCGTTTCAGTACAGTTGTCCCGATTTTTGGACTGCTGGTTGTTGACTTCTTCCAGAGTTGCGTAGAGGACAGCGTGTTCTCGAAATGTAAGTTGTTGAACAAAAATTGCTTGAAAATGCTGCCAATTCACTGGTCGTGTCGAAATAGTTACTCGTATCTCATTTGTAGCATAACGCCGATTTGCGAGCTGCTGATTATCGAAGAAATGCCGTTGCAGAGTGACGGACAGTCTCGTCGATTGGATGTTGAGGTAAATATCTGCGGTTAGAAGAGCCACAAAACCGCTTGCCGATCTGAGTATTTAATCGTCCATCAGTCGATCAGATCTTAAATTTTGATCAACGCTGCGCTGTCAGTAAAATCAGAACCGTTCATTCACTCGTCAGTTTCAGTAATCTTGAAAACCCTCTCTGAACTTAAACAGACGTTTGACAGATTTAGTGCTTCCTCGCAGTCGTTCTTCCACCGTTCATCAGCTTCTGGCATCTTGGAAGATTCTGCAATAAATCTTTTACAGATTTAGTATCGTCTTGCATAATCTTAACCTATCCTCGATCAGTTTCTGATATTTAGGAAGTTGCATTACTGAAACGGTTTCCATTTGACGATTATTTGATTAGTTTCTGGCAGTTTGGAAGTTTGTCTAACAGTCTTCCATCCTCGATCCTAGTCTTCGATTCGTCAATTTTTGAAATCTTGGAAGTTATCTCCAAACTTGGCCACCAATAGATTTTTGATGTAGATTTCGTGACTCGCATCATGGATTGCTTTCTGGCAGTTTGGAAGTTTGTTACGACAGTCTTCCATCCTCAATCCGAGTCTTCGATTCGTCAGTTTCTGAAATTTTGGAAGTTATTTAGTTTAGCTGAAGTTATGGTCGTTTTTGTGTGTAAATGTCTGGTAAAAAAAAATAGGCAAACCAATGGAGAACTTCCGATTTCGAAATAATTAGGACCAGTGGGATAATAGCAGCGGATCCGATAGATATCTAAGGCCCTCACCAAGCTGCAACTAAAGCTTGAGATGACAGCCTGCTACAGTTGCTGGGTCTCGCATTTGGCTGTCTTGAGCTCGTCTTGGCAATTTGTCTGAGCAGCCGTGGTATGCATCCGGGACTTGAGACGCAGCTCGGTCTCAAGCTCGTGCGACTTGAGCGACTGTGGTACGGGGGTAAGTCTTACAAATTTAAGGCCCATGCCACAGTTTCTCACCAAACTGCGGCTCAAGATTTGTCTCGTCTAAGCTGCATCTTAAGCTTAAACTTAAGCTAAAGCTGGACATGACACACATTTTGCTGTCTTGAGCTCGTCTTGGCAAGTTTTCTGTGCTGCTGTGGTATGCATCTGGGACTTGAGATGCAGCTCAGTCTCAAGCTCGAGCGATTTGAGCGACTGTGGTGCGGGGGCTAAGTCTTCATCAACCAAGGGGTTCTGCCATCGTTGTAGTTTCTTCCAAAACAGGTTTCCGTGCCGTGCTTGTTGTCCATGTACCGTGTTGCTGAATCTTGAACCCCCTGACCCTCTGCCGCGTTTTCTCCAGGTCTGTGTGTCTCCGGGGTGCATTTTTACCCCCTCTGAAATAGATGCTATTTTTATCTTTCATCTAGGTAGTCCGAGAATCCACTTTCCTCTCGACCCTCTTCCAGAAAAACTAGTTTTGTCGTTTTTGCTGCTAAGGTGGTGGTGGTGGTTTCTGCGTTTGAGGCTGAGGCTGTTCTGGGGGAGATGACCCCTGGAATGGGGTCATCGTTCTGAAAGTCGGTATGACGTTATTGGTGGTTGATGACCCCAGGGGCAACAGCACTTCTAGGGGCCAACAGTAAGATATGAGAGGGTGAAAAAGAGGCTCAAGGTTGAGGTGAAAGATGGCCTACTTTCACCTTTCTTCATCTCGCTTTACCCTCCAAATTTGGCAACAGTTGCCGATGAAGGACCGCATAATTCAAAAGCTTTATGGGGCCTCTTCGGGGGGGGAGGGTCTCTGGAAGTCCTGACAGGATCTTTATTGCATCCGCTTGAAGTTTTTAATGATTTTTTCCCTTGATCCGTTAATGGACGACCCTCGCTGCACGATGGGGTCCTAGCTGTTTAATGGAAAAAATGACAGGTTCAAAGAGGATATGGACCTTAGCAACAATAAGTTTGTAAATATCAACTGCATTGAATTGAAGAAGCATAGTATGAAAGTTTATTTTGAGTTAAAAGCTGTATATGTTACTTTATTCATTACAGTCGAACCCGCTTAATTGCACAGCGACAATTGTGCAATTAGCCGGTCACGATTCCATACAAAAGTTGCACATTGGGCTTGTAAATATGTGCATTTATCCGGTTTCACATCATTTGCAAAAGTTCAGGGCATGGAGAATGTGCAATTATCCGATCTGTGTAATTACGCGGGTTCGACTGTACAGTAAGCTGTATGACAGTTAATCAACCGACGTTTGCAGCATTACTGTAGTTAAAACTGCAAGTTTTGCCCATTAAATACTGTTCAATTGCTTCATTATTTAGTTTTTTAATAAATAATGCTATAAATTGCAATTTAGTCTTAGTTAATCTACATTAAACTGCACTCTTTAGAGAGCAGGTTTACGGTATTGTTAACGGTTCGCTACTTGTTAAACCTGCAGCCTCTATTTTCTCCTTGCAGCTTTTCAAGATTTGCATATCGTGATGAGACTTTAATCGCCGTTTAAGGTCGTACTCGTCGGTTAGTTAACCGGAATTTTTGGCGCAACATCATGGCCTTGTTTTTTTTTTTGGAGGGCACCAAGACCAAGTCTCAAGTTGAACGAAAAAAAGCCAAAAAAAAAAACGCGGAACCGGAAACGAAATAGATGGTGTATTACGGCTAGCTTTTGACCAGAGGGCAGTCGTAGATCACGTGTACCTGGCAACCCGAGATGGACGCCTCCGATTGGATGCCGCGGGCGTCATGGACCAATGGGGGAAGAGACGAAGAAGAAAGTTGAACTTGAAAGTGAAAACAGAGAGGCAAAAACATTACACAAACAGGGGTCTAAAGAGTCTCACGTCTGAAAAGAGGCCATCGCAGTCTTGTGGACCACAAATAAAAAGTCAAAACAGCTCCCTTCAAGGACGTTGCTAGCCAAATAAAGTAAGTTCCTTTCGTTTATGGGTCTTTTTAGAAATATTTTAGGGCCCCACTGCCCTATTTTCGTGTGCGTGACATGAATAAAAGGGTGCCAAAGGGTACCAAAGTGGCCCAAAGTTCGAATTGGTGTTATAGAGGGGGAGAACACATAAAAGGCGTTTAATATGCCCTAAATAAAATAGGGGATTGTGCAGCAGCTTGGGACAAGATAAGTGACCAAAAATAATTGGAGTTTATAACAAAGAAAACAGGCTTAGCGAGTGCGAAACGTGCTCTTGCTTTTTAACACGCAGTACAGGTGTGGATTAAAAACGGTGTTCTACATGTTTAGCTACAGTTTAAAAGCTTACAAGTTAAGCTATTAAGTTTGAAAGCTGCGTTGTTTTGTAATTTACAAACGGCATATATATAATATTAAGTTAAAACTCACTTTTTCTGTTGGAAAGACGACACGAAATTAACATTTATAAGCCTTTTGCATTAAGTTATACAAATCGAACGTCAGAAATGGAACGCCGACGTCGCGATTAGAACGCCGGCGCGTGACAGAACTACTGCGCGTGCCGATTTTCACGTCGTTTTTACGTTGTTTTTTATAAATTTATCCGGATGAATGTCTTCGGATATTTTTTCATTAATTTCCGTTTTTTAAAAGTAATTTTTTTTGCTATTAAATTCTGTCTAAAAGTGATGCCGAACTTGTCCGAACAATCAGCACGCGCAACAGTTCTAACTTTTTTAAAAGTTAGAACTTAAATGGAACGCCGACGTCACGATTAGAATGCTGGCGCGTGACAGAAGTACTGCGCGTGCCGATTTTTACATCGTTTTTACGTTGTTTTTTACGTAAATTTATCCGGATTAATGTCTTCGGATATTTTTCCATGAATTTCCGGTTTTTTAAAAGTATGTTTTTGCTATTAAATTCCGTCTAAAAGTGATGCCGAACTAGTCCGAGCAGTCAGCACGCGCAACGGTTCTAACTTTTTAAAAAGTTGGAACTGCGGCGCGTGCCGATGACGACACGCGTTCTTTATCGACGTTCCATTTGTAATTTCTGTAAATTAATTATATTTTCTTGTCTAATGTGCGCTAATTTAGTTAATAAAAGTGGTTATTACTGTAAAGTTATTCCCGCGCTAACTGCGAAACTAGTGTGCGATGTATGTAGCATGATATTAGAGTAATTCGAGTCCCATTAACGTGATTTACGACGTGGGGAAAGGCAGAGGACGTGGCTGAAAGGTAATTTCATTTGAGTTTTCGGCATGTTGATTAAGGGCTTTTTAACGCTTAATAAATGGTTCATGTTTTTTTTTTTATGATCCACATTTCAGTTTCGGTGCCATTAAAAACGTAATCGGCGATGTTACCCCCCTCATCCCCATTCTGAGCCCATGGCAAACTTTTTTTTTTTCTGCAGCACCGTGCGAGCAAAAAATCCACACAAAAAAAAACACATTTTTTAACCCAAGTTAAAATTCGTATCCATGTGTGGAAAATAAATTTCACATTGGCCAGATGTTTTGAAACTTAACGCAAGGAAAAAAAATGCTTCCTCCTTCATAAATCCACTTGTTTGAAATTGGTGGATTCGAGATTTTTGTGCCTTGGGCTATGTACAGTAATAGTAGCTGCATTTTGAAAAGTAACGTGACTATACATGCATGGAAATGTGACATTCGTGACCTCAAAGGAATATATAAATCATACTTGTACTTCAAATATGAAAGCTTTTTAGCCAGAGTGAGTTATTCTTTCCGCAATGCTTGACAGCTATCGTTTTAAAGTTAGTTATTTTCTAATTGTGCTGTACATAGTTTGCTTTTTTATAGCAAATGTATGCAAAGGACGATCGTGTAGTCCTGGTTAAAAAATGTAATAAGGACCCTATTTAACTTTTTATCGATCATACATGGGCTATTAATTCATATTAAATCGTGTGAACGTATTTTACTGTTCCATGACGTATAACTTTTCACACACGCATGTAGTATACTGCACTGTATACTTGATGAAATGTTATTTTTGTTTGCCTACGGTGTATACTTTTAACACTTTACACTGAACCATCGCCCAACGTGACTCTTGACCCCCGAAAACGCGTAATCGATTGTATGTAAAGGCCCGAATTGTAACGCCTCAGCCTTCTTAACCCGTTGTCTAGACATAATAATGTTGCCTCGAGTGTCATCTCTGACACAAGAGTTATGTGCGCTCCCTTTTGTTTTTGTTTTATGAATGTTGCACGAGGTCACGGTCCCAGCTGCATGGACCAACCATTCAATACTGCAAACGTGTTTTTCCTTTCAAGGCTAAAACAACAGCTAAAAACTACAAGGTTTTTCCTCGGAAAAATAGAAAGGGTTTGAAATGATATCCGAGCGCAAAATCCGGAAATACCTTGGCACTAAAACACCCCTCGCAAAATGAGAATTGGTGCTTCAGCTTCACACCCTCGCCTCTGAAACGATTTACAGGAAAAGGGCTGATCACGCCCTTAGACGCAACTGCTTTAAAAAATGATTATTGTGTCTTAAAAAAGAAAACGTGATCGAAGCAAACCTTTCAAGTTTGTTTCATGCTTTTTTGTGGTTTGAAATTGAACCACCTACGACTTGAGTTGATGTTGTTGTTATGGTGATTTGGATTGGTTTTCGTGCAATTTTCTCTAATGTGCTAGGTAATATACACTCCTTTTGAATGTTTTCAAATCCTACTCCAATGTCTGCTAACAATTGGTTGGTCCTCAGTGGCGGACTGGGTCCACAAAGATTGGTTGCCATGGGCGACAAATGGGGCCCACGCACAAGTTACCAGGGATGAAATGGCGCCCTTTTGGTGTAGTCGAACCCGCTTAATTGCACAGTGACCCGGCAAGCCGAAAATGTGCGATTAACCTGTTTATGCAGTTATCCGGTCTCAATTCCATGCAAAAGTTGCGCATGGGGCTCGTACATTATGTGCATTTATCCGGTATGTGCAATTATCCGGGTCCCCATCTGGTACAAAACACAGGGCAAAAGTTCAGGGCATGGAGAATAGGTGCAATTATCCGGTCTGTGCAATTAAGCGGTGTGTGATTACGCGGGTTCGACTGTATTTTGATATTATGAGAGAAGTAGTGACTTTTGGACTACCAATTTTTAAACTATCTACTGGAAAAAGTGAAGGATTTTAGTTACAAATTTTAGCAAGAAATTTCGAGCCAGGAGGATTACTGTATTTAAGCAATGCTCGGATAATTGCGTAAACCGGTTAATTGCACATTTTCGGCTAGGCCGGGTCGATGTGCAATTAAACGGGTTCGACCGTAATGTGTTATTTACGTTAGAAAATTATGCACAGAGTAGTTATTTTTATTCATTATGCGATGACCTTCTTCTCCCTTACCGAAACACACTTTTGTAATTAGAAAGTCATTTGTGGCGATGTTATAAAATAGCCGCTCGACCTTTGACCGAAATTCCTCTCATTCCGAGTCTAATCGTGCCATTGGATCACTAGGATAAGTCGGAGCATTGAAATCATGCGGTCAAGTCGAGTATTAAACAGACAACCTTCTTCAGCAAAACCAAAAAAAACCCCGCTTATTGTTTTAAAAAACGGATTATAAAATTTGAAGAGTCTGAAATTTTTAAAAAGTGGTTTTTGAATGGGAACGATAAATATTGAAGATCCTGAAGAGGGTTGTGTCGTCTTTGAAAAGTTGAATGATGGAGGAGGAGGAGGAGGAGTGTATATGTAGTTAGTTGTTGCTGAATTTTTGCTTTTATTTTTATCTGTCGATCCCCAGCAAAGTTCATCGTCGTTCAAGTCGAAGTTCAAGAGCATTCGTTGTCTGCTGCTGGGCAAACTCGGGAGTTGGTTTTTGTGTCATCTTCAGCCACTCGTTCGGTGGTGTTTCAAACAAAGTGCTCGGCAACTATACACACGTTTCCGAAGTGGACTGGAGAGAAGGACCACGAGGAACTTCAAAAACTCGTCACATCCTACTTTTTTGGGCTTTTGTGCGAATAGCAATCTGTGCACGTCTATAGCCTGAAAATCGTCACACAAAGGTAGGTTGACATATCGACATGTATATTAATAGTCAAAGTTGTGGCGAATATTTGCAGTTTTAGTTTTGCTGCGATCGAAACTGCTGTACGTTTTGTAGCTAAAACTGCTGAAAAACTACTAGTTAACAACTGACGTAAATTGTTTAAATGTGGTGAAAATTGCTGAACATTTTTTAGTTAAAACTGCTTTAATTTAGCTAGTTAAAACTGCTCTACTTTAGTAAGTTAAAACTGCTGTAAATTTTGTGGCTAACTTCCGAATGTAATTTTATTAGTTAAAACTGATGTACATTTTTTAGTTAAAACTGTTGTACATTTTTTAGTTAAAACTGCTCTACTTTAGTAAGTTAAAACTGGTGTAAATTTTTTAGTTAAAACTACCGTAAAATTTGTAGCTAACTTCCGAATGTAAATTTTTTACTTAAAACGGTTGTACATTTTTCAGTTAAAACTGCTCTAATTTAGTAAGTTAGATTGCTGTACATTTTGTAGCTAACTTCTGATGTAATTTAGTTAGTTAAAACCGCTGTAAATTTTGAGTTAAAATTTCTGAAAATTTAGTTTGCTACTTTTACTCTGCAGTTTGCAGTTTTACGTGTTATTTTTAAAAATTGTCAACTGCTGTAAATTGCAGCTTCGTAGCAGAGCCGCTGTAGTAAATTATTTCACTGTGATGAAAACTTCTGTAAATTGTTTGTAAATGCAGTTTAAATTGAGCGTTTTGTCACATGTTTAATACAGGACAATAGCATAGGGATGCGTTACATTATTTTGCACAAAAGCTTTGAATTCCTGCGGTGTTTTGATAGAAAATTAGGCAACAGAATTAGTCATGTGAATTATTGGCAATACATTTGATTGGCAGAGAGTGTTTGATCTTCCTCGTTGGACAAAGATAATCCACTAGAAATAAAACGATAGGGGGTCTAAACACATTTGTGGTAGTGATTGAAAGGTAGAAGTTTCGTTTTCATATTTGTGCATAACTTGAAATTCAGTTTAAAACGATTATTCTCAAAGTTTATTTAAAGTTATCGAAAGTCTGAAGCAAAAATGTTGATAGTTTTTATTTCCAGCTTTCTTTGAAATTCTCCAAAACGTCTAGAAATTTTGTCATTGAATCTCTCAATTTTTTGAAATTGATTTTCAAACTTCTTCGTATTTTTTTAAATGTCCCCAAATTACTGTAATTTTCTCCAAAATACTTAGAAATCTTCTTTAATAACTTTCATTCGACTGAATTATGTGCAAATTTGTGTAAATATCTTTACATATCTTTCAACAACCAAGAGAGATTAAAAAAAATCTCTTAAATTTGTTTAAATTGTCTTTTTCAAACTTCTTCGTATTTCTTTAAATGTCCCCAAATTACTGTAGTTTTCTCCAATTTTCTGTAAATTTCTCCAAAATACCTGGAAATCTTCTTTGATAACTTTCCTTCGACTGAAATATGTGTAAATTTGTGTAAATATCTTTTAATATCTTTGAACAAGCACTCGAAGATGATAGGTTAATTTTGTCTGACGTGCGACGTCGTCGATTAAAGTCTTCCGAAAGCTTTTTTTAGACACGATTTTAAGTATTATTGACAGGATATCGATCAATCAATTAAAAATGTTATCATTTGAAACGGACGTAATTGTCTCGTTTTTAGTCTCCCAAAGTCTGTGGGAGATCTCGGATACATTTTAGTGGTTCGTGATATACAATTTAATGACGACTTTGAAATCTATATAAAAGAAGAGTAAAATGTGTGAAAATATATATTTTTTTTACGGTGATTTTTTATGTTCGCGAAGCATTTTGCGCTCGGATTTCAAAAACAACTCGGGAGTATTTTGACTGAACCTCGCGTACATAAAAGCTTGTTGTGCTATTGAATCGGAATCGATTTTCCGTCATTATTTGTGCCGTTCGGAGAAATCCAACATATTAGGCTTTCGACGAAAAATATATACGCGGCTGGAATATATTTCGTAGAAAAATCAATACAGAGAGCTGTTCTTTGAAACCGATTGCGCTTGAAAAATACAAACGCGATTAATGAACTTGGACATAAGATACCAAAAAAAAAAACGATTTTCAGCAACAAGTTAATTATATTAAATATCAGTAAACAATCTCTGCATATATATATATATATATAAATGGCACGCGGTGCGTGTTTCGTACGTAATGTGAAACGAGTATTACTCGTCTCTTCGATAACAACCAAAAAATACCCATCTAAACCGCATTTTAATGTTTGTAATTTCAGTTGTCCCTCCGCCGTCATGTCCAAATCTGAGATATCGGAGGACCCGCCTCGAGTGCGATGCATCGAGGAACTTCCCGGCCCGAAACCCTCCTTGCCGTTCATCGGCACCAGCTGGATTTACTTCCCGTATGTGGGTAAGCCGTCTTCGAGCCGCTAAAAAAAAACCGGTGCGTGGTTCTGCGGCTCTTAACTTTTTCCCCCTCCCCCTTCCTCCCCTCCCGATTACAGGCCGCTACAAGCTGGAGAACCTGCACGAAGCCAACATGGACAAGTACTACCAGTACGGCAAGATCTTCAAGGAGGAGTTCCGGCAGGGAATCCCCTTCGTCCAGATCTACGACCCGGTGGACATCCAGACCGTGCTGAGGAACCAGGGCAGGTATCCGCTGCGGCCCATCAACGAGGCGGCGGTCATGTTCAGGAGGAGCCGGCCGGACATCTACACCAGCGTGGGACTGGTCAACGCGTAAGCATGTCCGCAGAGCCCTTGCGAGACGAAGGGCACCGAAGGGGTTAACTCGAATTTTGTTTCCAATAGCGTGGGAGAGGAGTGGCACTCTCTGCGGACCAGCCTCACCGCCGTGCTGATCCAGCCGAGGGTGGTGCAGAACAATCTGGGGCCCCAGAGCGACATCTGCGCGGATCTGGTGGACCTCCTCAGGAAGATGCGGACGAGCGACAATTACGTGCTCAACATGATGGAGCCGTTGCACCGTTTCGCGCTGGAATGTGAGCGGCGCGCGGATGTTCGAACTGGCTCGGCGGTTTGTTTGCGCCAGCTTTTTTAGCACTTCGTTTTTTTTTTTTTCTCCAGCTGCGACCATGTTCTGCTTGGACAAGAGGCTGGGCTGCCTGGACTTTGAACTGGACGAGAACAGCGATGCCCAGCGCATGATCACCGCCAGCCTGGACCTGTTTCAAGCTTACCAGGAGCTGTTCTACGGCCTGCCCCTGTGGAAGTACGTGAAGACGGCGGCCTACAAGATGATGGAAGACGCGGAGCTCACTTTCCACAGGTAACGCACCCGCGCGGGTTTTTTTGAATTTCAAAACGTCTCCCGCCCGCGATGAATTGCTTAGCCTCGTTTCCGCATCGACAGCGTGGTCTCGAAACTCATCGCCGAAGTGAAGGCGAAGCTGAACGAGGAGTGCCGCGACCGCGACCAGGAGGAAATCCCGAGCGTCGTCCAGCTGCTTCTGACCTCCAACAAGGAGAAGCTGAAGGACGTCCACACGGGCATCATCGATTTTATAACGGCCGGGATCGATACGGTGAGTGCGGCCGCCGAAACGAGTTTTTCGTCCGCTACGGGGACGGCCATCTTGCGGCTTTGCCTCTTTCTTTCCGGAGGAAGCGGGGACGGGCTGGGAGGCGTAATAAAACGTCCGCTTTTTGCGTCTCCGCAGGCCGGAAACACGATAGTCTTCGCCCTTCAGCACATCGGCCGGAACCCGCATGTCCAGGAGCAGCTGTACGAAGAGATCTGCTCGGTCGTGGGCGGCAAGCTCAGCATCGAGGCCGGCGATCTGGCGAAGATGCCGTACCTGAAGGCTGTCGTCAAAGAGGCGTTCAGGTGAGGCCTTTTTTGCGATGGATGTTGCGATCGCGCTTTGACCCCGTTGCGAGTCTAACGGAAGAGCTTTTTTTTAAACGTCTCGGTTGTCCCGAATTGAACGTTTCCGGTTTTGCAGGTTAACGCCAACCATTCCGAACATCGTGAGAATAATGAACCACGATTTGGTGCTCAGCGGTTACAGCATTCCGAAAGGGGTAAGCGAGAGCGTTGCGCGAAGGCGGCTTCGGGACCGTTCTTGCCTCCCGCTTCGATAACTCCCCCGTTTTCCTCCCCGTAGACGATAGTCTGCTGCCAGACGATGGTCTCCGCCCGCCTTCCCGAGTACGTCGACCGGCCGCACGAGTTCCTGCCCGAGAGATGGACGGACAAGTCCTCGAGCAACAACCCCAACATCAACACGCACCCGTTCGGCAGGGGACCGCGGATGTGCCCCGGGAGACGCTTTGCCGAGCAGGAAATCTACTTGGCGATAATCAAGGTACGTTGGCGGTTCAGTGCCCTTGACGACGTGTCGCGGCCCAGTTTGTAATCGAATCGTTTGCGCTCGCCGCCCGCAGGTCCTGCAGAACTTTCGAGTCGTGTGCGAGGAGGAGATCGAGCTCCTTTACTGGTTCATCGTGACGCCCAAGCCGCCCGTCACGTTTCGCCTAATCGACCGATAAGCTTCAGCGGCTACGATTAATCGGCACGAACGTGTTGGCCGTTCGTCCGGATACCTTTACGTACGTAATGGCGGCGGCGGTCCCGCGCAACTGGATCTCTCTGCGGCGTCGTTCGCCACAAGTTCCTATGTTATTCCCGAAGCACGGCGCCGACGGCCGGTTGCGCCGCGGGGCTTCCCGTTAAGCTTTATCCGGAGATAGGGGCTTTAACGGTGGCCTTGCAACTGGTCAAAAGCACCTCTCGACGTCGATGCGACAGTCGCTTTAACGAACTTGCCGTTGGACGGTAAACTTGTTCCGAAACCGCGCGTCGAGGGCCGACGTCGAAATTGTTTTAGGTTTACCGGTTCTTGCTAGAAATACAGTGGAACCTCGCATAACGAGCATAATTGGTTTCGGAGTCTCGCTCGTTACGCGAAACACTCGTTAAGCGAAACGATTTTTACCGTAGAAATTGATGTAAAATACGATAATGCGTTCCATGTCGAAAAAAATACTCAAAAATTGAAATTTTC
>JAUJYV010002366.1:0-12886 GCA_033995625.1 Ophyiulus pilosus
CCCATAAATGTCCAAATGTGACCCATAAATGTCCAAATGTGACCCATAAATGTCCAAATGTGACCCATAAATGTCCAAATGTGACCCATAAATGTCCATGTGACCCATAAATGTCCAAATATGACCCATAAATGTCCACATGTGACCCATAAATGTCCAAATATGACCCATAAAGGTTCAAAAATAAGCCATAAATGTCCAAATATGACCAATAAATGTCCGAATATGATCCATAAATGTTCAAATATGACCCTATAAATGTCCAAATATGATCCATAAAGGTACAAAAGTAAGCCATAAAGGTCCAAATATGATCAATAAATCCAGATATGACCAATAAATGGCCAAATATGACCTATCAATGTGCAAATATGACCCATCAATGTCCAAATATGACCCATCAATGTCCAATTATGACCCATAACTGTCCAAAAAATAACCCATAAAGGTTCAAAAATAACCCATAAAGGTCGAAATACGGCCCATACTGTATGGGTCTAACTTGGGTAAATTTGACCCGTCCATGGCCAAATATGACCCATAAAGGATAAAATGTTACCCTCTATATATGACCCACAAGCCCAAATATGACCCGTGCGACCAGGACCAATATGATCCATCAATGGCCAAATAATAAAATTCCAAAAAATAAAAGTTAGCGCATGCGCGTAACTGTTGTGACTTTGAAAGCGTGCAATTATAGAACGTTGGCACGTGCGGGGTGCATGTGCAAGTTTGCACGTGCCCTTGCTCTACTTTTTAGTGTTGTTCTATTTAGTTTGGACAAATATTTCAATGTGTTATAATGGATTTTTTAAAGCCTGGTTTTGTGAATTTCACTTCAAGTTCGCCGTTTTTCACCATTATATTAATGTGTTAAAAGGTAAATTTGAATTGTGGCGCTTTTTGAACAATATTTTGAAGATGGACTGTGGAACATTAATGTTCTTACAAGCG
The DNA here is from genome assembly GCA_033995625.1 of Ophyiulus pilosus. Classification (NCBI taxonomy): domain Eukaryota; kingdom Metazoa; phylum Arthropoda; class Diplopoda; order Julida; family Julidae; genus Ophyiulus; species Ophyiulus pilosus. The sequence continues at coordinate 958 of JAUJYV010002366.1, forward strand.
TTTTTTCACCGTGAAAATTGGGAGGGTTGAAAATATACCTTCTGTATATATTCACTAAACTCTCCATAAAATAACATTTTGTGCGCCGTGAGTTGAAAAAGGTGGACGAATAATGATACCGAAGATGTTAAAGACATTCTTAGTGAAAGTTCTCAAGAAAACAACAGCAGGTAAAGAATTCATTAGGTAGCCTATTAACGATTACATGTGCTTTATAATATAGTCATGTTTAATAGTTGATTATTTTAATCGTATTAGACAGTTTTAGCATGTCAACGTCTTTATACATACCTTAACTTTAATGGCGGGAAGGGAAGAACCACGCATGCGCACCCATTACGTTCAGTTAGTTCATAGGGGTGTTCAATGCGTGGATCCTCCCTTCCCGCCATTAAAGTTAACGTTGGCATGCTCAAACTGTCTATTGTCTGATTTTAAAACCCATTCCTAATACTCTTTATATAGCATTTGTCATCGATCAGCCCATAAAAAATAGTGTAGATGACCCTTCTACATGTTTATCTAAAATAGTTCAAGCGTTTCATTGAAGAGATTAAGCCATCCAACACTTTAACGTTAACCTTAACGTTAGAGGCGGAGAAGAACCACGCATGCGCACTCATGACGTTCAGTTAGTTCAGTGGGTGGTTCAGTCCATGGCTCCTCCATTCCGTTCCGCCTCTAGCGTTAAGGTTAACGTTAAGGCGTTGGCTGGTTCAATAGGGAGTTTGAGCCATCCAACGTTATCGTTATCGTTTCATTAACGTTGGCTGACTCAAACTCTCTATTCTCTCTCTCGATTATTTATAGGTTACTGTCTATAATTAGTTGAAACACGTAATCCATTCACTTTGATATTAGATTGTTAATGTAGTTAACGCACATTATGAAAAAGCATTAATTTTACGCAAATATTCATGAGAAGATATCAGGCTGCGTATACTATAGTATTTGGGAAAAAAATGGGAACGTTGCCTCTAAATTTGCACTTTCTCGAATGCTTTTGAAGAGCATAATCTCTTATTCTTGCATAAAATATAATCCCAAACAGCGTGCAGTCCACTCAAGTGCACGCTGTTTTTGCACTTAAAAATCATCCTTATTGGAGCAATTGTAATTAATGGGTTGTTTTCTGCATCGCATGAATATCGTCGGGTGAGTGGCTTCAACGGTATAGGGCAACGTGTTTTTCATCATATTGCAGGCATGAACGTTTTTCTATCTTAGGGAACTTGTGTTCAAAATAAGAGAGGACCTATATATAAGCGTGTGTTTTCTAGCCGTAAATGGTGGCAGGTATATAAAAGATAGGGCAGCTTTCCTCTTCATTGAATCGACGATGGCAGAAAACACGACCACCTGTTAGACAGACGTTTGAAATGGTAAATGCCACGCTACATTTCCCACCCATGCAAACATTCCGAGCAATTTATAATTCAGTAGTGAATAATTGCCATTTATTTCCTTTCAAGCATAATGTAATGCCCGTGCACTCTATCAATGGCACCGTTTATCCATCCCCATGTATACATGCACTGCTTGCTAGAGATACCGACTTAAGTCCTTTTAAAAAGGTTCTCTTGTGCATCCTGTTTTAACTCTGGATCACCGTTTCAAATATCTGCTAAAATAAACTGATACACGCCATGGACCTTTCTTGAATGCCTAATTAACGTTGGAACAGTCACTTAACAATAACAATTGCAAATTCGTAATCTTGTTTGTGTATGTTCTTTATACCGGTTTGACGTGATTTTAGTTGGAAACGTATCTCAAACGTTCACATTTAAAAACAAAAAATGTGCATTGTGTAAGGGAGAGTGGGGAGCACTGAGACACTTTTTACTAAAAAAAATTATTTTTTTGCGCGGTCAATATTTGTCGCATTGATCTAAAATTTTAAGGATATGACCACATACGGAGAAATTCCACAAAAAATTTTCAAATGTTTAAATTTTACAGTAGATTCGATAGAATTGGTTTCATAAAATGTTCATCCACAGCCACTTAATTCAATTCAATTCAACTCAGTACCCTACAGTCAGCAAATAAATGTCATATGGTAGGGGGTTAGTTCGACCACTAACTAACTAAGTGGCTGTGGATGAACATTTTGTTAAACCAATTCCATCAAATCTATTGTAAAATTTAAACGTTTGAAAAGGTGTTGCGGAATGTCTTCATATGTGTCGGAAATAATGAGGTATGAACTCAGTTAATTTATTAAATACTTACAAAGGACTATAATAAAGAATAATTAAAAAATGTGAAATCTGTAAAGATTACACTGATTGATGAGAGGTGCTCGTTTAGGCTACCACGTGATAGGGCCTATAGTACAGGAAGGGAGACATCTTGTCTGGCTTCAGGTCCTACCAAGAAGGAAGGGGAGAGGAAAGATAGAAAGTTTGACCCTTGGTTCTGTTCACGTGTCTGGGGTCCCAGCCAATGGGGCAGACTTCCACATCATTATCTGGTACCCTAAGGCAAAAAGGGCCACGCCCTGCAAGGAAGTGGGCAGCAACACCCATAAGAGGTCACTATGTAGGGCAAGGAAAGGAAAGTGAGATGAGGACACCCTTTGAGACTCTACTCGTCTCGCCTGAGGGAATTAGTTTGTTTGGTGATTTTTAACGTTGACCTATTTCTGCAACACGAGGGTTAAACACCAACGCCAGGAAATGAGCCTTCATCACCTACCTGGAAATTTAGCCTACGAGGGGGACATCCACCCTCTCTCGAGGGTTCTCTAACGTGCAACAATCGACACCGGACCTCGGTTTAAACTCTCATCCGAAAGAACCGCCACTCAGGGAACTTTTCCCATCCGTAAAAATTCCCACCGACCTCGACTGGGGAGCGAACCACCCCAACTTAGGAATATGTCAGATTGGTTACGGAGTGGTGGGCGGTAGTTGTTGTTGGGTCATCGAGAGATAAATGGTGGACAAGGCATATGTGGGGCCACAGACCCATGCGGTTACAACATATGGGGCGAATATATTTAGCATATTGTCTAATTCAAGACATAATACGTTAATGTACAAGTGGCACGTGTCTTCGTATGCTTGAAAATTACCCCAAAAAAAACTACGTAGTTTTCTATGAAAATTTTGATCTGACTAACCGAAAGTTGATCGCATTGTTATCCACTGTCTTTTCCCCTAAAAATCATTATAATATTTAATGCATTTTACGTATCGGTATCTACATATTGTCTTCAAAATATACGGATAACGAAAACAGTGGATAAAATTTATCCATGCATGTTTCATTTCTATTAATAAGATAACATAATACTGTATTTGAGTGTGTGGGAGGCTTTTATTATTAGTCGATTGTGCGTAGATCAATAGTTGGGATCACGTTAACGTTTCCGTGCAATATCTTTTGTGGTGATGTATTATAAATAATCTCGAGATACCGGAGTTTATACTTTATACACTGTAATGTGAACATGAAAGAAAAAATTAATTAATTTTTCTACTCTTTGATGAATCCCTTAAAAAAGTATTCATTTTGAACAATACCTTTTTCTTATATACCATATTGTACCTATGCAGATATTGTATTAGGTTCTTGGTTCCCATGCAGTATCCAGCAGTACGTACTCTATATTGGGCGGTGTTGTGATGAAGTAATATAGATTTCTAGCCTCACTATAGTTATATTACCTTATTGGACAGGGGGAATCCACTTGTTATGCTATCAGTTTGTGTTGTGATGAAGCCTCACTATAGTTTTATTCCTTTATTGGAAAGGGGATATCCCTTTATTATGCTATCGGTATCGATACTGTTTTTGAATACTTTGGTCAGTATCGATACTTTTTCCATACTTTGTTTTCATATCGATACTTTTTAAGTACTTTGGTCAGTATCGATATTTTTCTTTAATACTTTGGTCAGCATCGATATTGTTTTTTAATATTTAGTCAGTATCGATACTTATTCAAGTACTTTGGTCAGTATCGATACTCTTGTTTGATACTTTGGTCAGTATCGATACTCTTGTTTGATACTTTGGTCAGTATCGATACTGTTTTTTCAATACTTTGGTCAGCATCGATACTGTTTTTTTAATACTTTGGTCAGCATCGATACTTTTTTCCATACTTTGTTCACGTATCGATAATTTTTTCCATACGTAGTTTTTATATCGGTAATTCGTTTTCAATAGTTTGGTCAGCGTCGATACTGTTTTTCAATACTTTGGTTAGCATCGATACTGTTTTTTTAATACTTTGGTCAGTATCGATACTATTTTTTCATTAATTTGGTCAGTATCGATACTCTTTGACATTGCTTTGGTCAGCATCGATACTTTTTTATAGTTTGGTCAGTATCGATACTTTTTTCCATACTTCGTTTTCATATCGATACTTCTTTTTCAATACTTTGGTCAGTATCGATACTATTTTTTCAATAATTTGGTCAGTATGGATAATATTTTTTCAATAATATTGTCAGTATCGATACTCTTTTTCAATAATGTGGTCAGTATCGATACTCTTTTTCATTGCTTTGGTCAGTATGGATACTATTTTTTCAATAATATCGTCAGTATCGATACTCTTTTTCATTGCTTTGGTCAGTATCAATACTTTTTTTTCAATACTTTGCTAATGCAGTATCGATACTTTGTTTTGCTATTAATTTCGATAATTAGTATCGATATCTTGACCTATACCGCAGTCAGCATATATGACTAGATCTAATTTCTGGTCTACATCCATGCATTTATTTTGCTTCGTGCTTTGGCTTCTGTGCTTTGTTTTTATGTCTGAGCATGTTAAACTATTATTTCAGCAATGCCGAGTTATTTTTCATATTTTTTTTTTGGTGGTATTTCAAGAACACGCAGTGAAATATCACAATCATGATACGTTAAGCTGTAGGATTTCCAATCCGACATGCTTGTAGCATTTTTGCAAAAATCATTACTACACAGTAGACATTGAAATCCATCCAATTATGATGCATCTACAAATGAAAGATTAGCTCGTATGCATGGCTGCTAATAACGAAAAGCACAGAATTTGTGAAAAGCTGTTTCCGTCGGGCTTGTTCAATTTTAAATTAAGCCTGACTAATTCCTAATAAATGAGCTAGTCTAAAATTGATGCCTTTTTAATTGCGTGTCAGGGACATGTACAGAGTTTGAGGATTTAGATGATGCAGTGTGTTGGATGTCTAAAAGAGGATACATATTCAAGAAAGATTTTTCAAAGTGTATATGTATCATTTCCCAAATGGATTCAATGTTTGTTTGTTTGGATTGTGTGTGTGTTTTTTATTCTTCTTCGTCTTCTTCTTCTTCCTTTTATACGTCTCATTGATTTCTTGTCCATATTTGCGTCTTACAATGTGTTGTTGTTGTTCGAAGAAACCATTCTTGTATATATATTGTGTAAGATGTTGAGGAAGCAGCCATTAAAAGAAGGCAGAAATCCATTTTTATCGTCTTTAGTAGAGACCAGAGCGCACAAATCTTTCTGATGTGAAAATTTCGGACGAGGGTATTATTGTTAAACAGCGTGAATTTCTTAAGACGTTGCCGTCTATTTTCAAATGTCAGCCTCTTGGAATGTATTTATTCAAGACATGCCTGGGAACAGTGATATAGGAGGTGATAGTTTCCAGAGAAGGCTATTATTCTCCAGGACGTGATAGGTCAATAAATAGTTTTGCATGTATTTATCGTGTATTTTGTTGAATGGAAATCTGGGTAGTATTACTTTCATCTTAAAATATATATTTTTATACACTTGTCTGCATGTCCACATTGAAAAAATATAAATTAAATATAAAAGAATATTAGTTTTTGCTTAATATATAGTATATATTTGTTTTGTCCCAAATATCGTATGTATCACGAAAAATATATTTTTAGATGGTTGTATACTAATATTGCAACATGTTTCGTATAAGAAATAAGAATCATTTATGTATACTATAATATATAAGATTTATATCTACTAAATACGATATATATATTTGCTTTATAATCTTGTATATTTTGCATATATTGTTGCACATTACTTAAAAATATAAATATATATATATATACTGAACTTCAATGCGGGTGGCCAGAGTGATACTCATACAAGCGCATTAAACGCTATGTATGGTTTCAGACATACAGTCGAACCCGCTTAATTGCACACCACTTAATTGCACAGACCAGATAAATGCACATAGTATGTTGCAAACCGGTTAACTGAACATTTTCAGCTTGGCGGGTTGCTGTGCAATTAAGCGGGTTCGACTGTATAATGACAAACTCCATATACAGTCGAACCAGTCTAATTGCACACCACTTAATTGCACAGACCGGATAAAAGTACGTATTTTGCAAGCCCCATGTGCAACTTTTGTATGAAATTGTGACTGGATAATTGTATTAACCGGTTAATTGAACATTTTCAGCTTGGCGGGTCGCTGTGCAATTAAGCGGGCTCGACTGTATAATGACAAACTCCATATACAGTCGAACCCGCCTAATTGCACAAACAGGATAAAAGCACGTATTTTGCAAGCCCCATGTGCAACTTTTGTATGAAATTGTGACTGGATAATTGCATAAACCGGCTAATTGCACATTTTCAGCTTTGCGAGTCGCTGCGCAATTAAGCGGGTTCGACTGTATAATGACAAACTCCATGCAAACCCGACTAACTGCACACCACTTAATTGCACATACTGGATGGCACGTATTTTTCAAGCCCCATGTACAACTTTTGTATGGAATTGTGATTGGATAATTGCATAAACCAATTAATTACACATATTCTGAATGAGGAGGGTTGATTCTATTTGACCTATTCAGTTTCCGGTCATTATTATTGAACACCTTTTCAGAATTCCAAAACCCCCCATAAAAAACCTGCTCAAATTCGTGTTGATTTTGTACTGAAACACAAAACGTGAAAAGCAATACGAATCATTTCTGAATGTTTTACATGTGTGATTAAGAAAAATGTCCCTCTAATATCAATAAGATACTTGAGTTGCTTTTGCATGTAATTGTTGGTTTTATTTAAATGCATATTTTAAATATGCTGGTTTTTTTTGCCTCCGTGCTTTGGTTTACAAAGTAGTTTCCTTAAAGATATGCAGGACTGAAGATAAAGGCTTTGATGTTTTATATCAATATATTGGCATACATTATCCTCTTTTGTGGTTTGTAACGAATTCTTGTGGGTTAAATGTACACTACACAACCTCGCAATGTGTGTGTGTGCTTTTTTTTATATAAAAAAAAATGTATTATTGATCTATTCTGATGCATCATGGGACTTAGACAGGCCCAATAATTGCAACCTTTGTTTGGTTTGAAAATCAAAATTATAAATCATCTCAAAACACTTGTTAACTACTGCAAAAAAATATATTTTTGTTGTTGGCCTTTTGTGTGGTTTAATTTAACTCGCGGTGTTTTTACTCGTTTTCAAAATTGTTATTTGTAACTTTTGCGTTCCGACCACTTGATTATAAGTCTGGCAAACTTTGAAAAAAAAATCAGGATTTAGTTTTATGATATACGTGTTTAGATGGAGCTTTTTGAGAAAAGTATAGTTTAAATTGTCATGTGGAAATTATTTGTATACAGATATGAAATTTTGCAACATGTGGCGCCCACGTGTCCATACAATAGAACCCGCTTAATTGCACAGCGGCCCGGCAAGCCTAAAATGTGCAATTAACCGGTCACTATTCCATACACAAGTTGCAAATGGGGCTTGCAAAATATGTGCACTTATCAGGTCTGTGCAATTAAGTGGTATGCAATTTAAGCGGGTTCGACTGTATATGGAGTTTGCTATTATACAGTCGAACCCGCTTAATTGCACAGCGACTCAGCAAGCCGAAAATGTGCAATTAACCGGTTTATGCAATTACACGGTCACTATTCCATAAAAACTTTGCACATGGAACTTGCAAATTATGTGTATTTATCCGTTATCTGCAATTAAGCGGTGTGCATTTAAGCAAGTTCGATCGTATATGGAGTTCGTCTTTATACAGTCGAACCCGCTTAATTGCACAGCGACCTAGCAAGCTGAAACGTGCAATTAACCGATTTATGCAATTACACGGTCACTATTCCATAAAAACGTTGCATATGGGGCTTGCAAAATATGTTCATTTATCCGGTCTGTGCAATTAAGTGGTGTGCAATTTAAGCAAGTTATATGGAGTATATGGAGTTTTCCATTTTCCAGTCGTACCCGCTTAATTGAGCTGGCAAGCCGAAAATGCGCAATTAACCGGTTTATGCAATTACACGGTCACTATTCCATAAAAACGTTGCATATGGGGCTTGCAAAATATGTGCATTTATCCGGTCTGTGCAATTTAAGCGGGTTCGACTGTATATGTAGTTTGCCATTATACAGTCGAACCCGCTTAATTGCACAGCGACCCAGCAAGCCGAAAATGTGCAATTAATCAGTCACTAATCCATACAAACGTTGCACATGGAACTTGCAAATTATGTGCATTTATCCGGTCTCTGCAATTAAGCGGTGTGCATTTAAGCAAGTTCGATTGTATATGGAGTTTGCCATTATTCAGTCGAACCCGCCTAATTGCACAACAGCCCAGCAAGCCGAAAATGTGCAATTAACCGGTTTATGCAATTATCCGGTCTAAATGCCATACGAAAGCACCATACATGCACTTATAGGGCCATGAATGCAATTATATGACCATACATACTTATGAATGTATATAGTACGTGGGCCCCACAGGCACTCAAATATGGCCCTACATATGGGCCACACATGTACATATATGACCATACAGCCACTCATAGGACCATACGCTTATATGATCGTCAAAGTGGGCCCTACATGCACTTACATGACCATATACATTCAGATTTTGCCAATGTATGGTCTAGTAATAAAGCAATTTTCGTTGAATTTTACATGTTTATTACATTTGTGAACCCTTCTAAAACCAGCCGGTTAAGCCGGAGAGCACGCTAAGAGTGTTTAGACCTTGTAATTTTTTCCACATGGGAATTCACCCGCGATATGCAATTATTTATTATACATGTTTTATCATGTTTTGCAACATGCTCAATTTTCATAAGGCAAGCATTAATTTGGGTGGGTGGTTAAATACATACGCTGCTATTCTTCCTTAATTGTTTTAATTGCAATTTTTGCACGCCTACTGCAATATTAATATAATTCGTTTAATTGCTTATTTGCGATCATAAAACAGCAACAGGTTTTAAATTTCAAATATTTCCTATTTTTCTAGTTTTGAATAAGGTTTAATAACGTCAATTATCTGTAACAGGTGTAATATTTCATATATATACTTTTCATATATATACTTTTTAATTATTTGATTATACATTAATGCATCAAATTTATAGTTGTACTAAAATTGTACTACTATAGTTGGATTAATAAGATTTTTTTAAATTTTTGCAGATGCAGGCGATGACTGGGTGTTTAGCTGCTGATTTTGAAGGTCTTATAAACAATATGGTGCCCCACTCAGGAAAAAAAAGAACTTAGCTACACGTTGTATTTCGTCGACATGTGAAGTGAATGACAACGTAAGAAAATGATATGTGCAATAAGAAGGTCTCTCGCTCTCTACAAGTTCCTCGTTGTTGGCCTGATTAAGATGGAATAAACGGATTCAACATTTCAAGAATTGGATTAAAGATGACATCACCACATGCATCGGTGGAATTATCGTGTGGAAATTTCATCGACGGCGTGTAAAAAAAAAAAAAGAAAGAGATACAACCACAAATTACGGTAAGGGTTGACGTGTATTTTTTTTGTGTGTGCATGCTTTGCATATTATTCTTAATAAGGTTAACGAAGTCTCTGGTCCATAAATCTAATGAGAAAATGTGTATCCAAAATCCCCACTGGCTTGTTGGTAAACCGCAATGCTGTTGGCTTTTCGTGCCAAATTGAACCCTCCTCAACAAACACAAACCACGGTCATTATTTTAATGGCGTATACGGTAATTATACTGTACGCCATTGTACGCGACTAACAATGCAGTTTTCTACATGCGTTTTGGGAGCTTGATGGAAATCATGATTTTGAAGATGTGTATTTTTGCTCTCGTGTCTGGCGTTCACTAACCACTATGTGTAATGATGTCATACGATGACATGCTGTAATTAGTCGAATATTATGCAAATTGCAAAGAAAATGTTGGGTTTCTTTATAGGAGAAACTAGCTTAACTAAAATGTGAGTGGTATGTTTTAACTAGTTTTATAGAAGAAGCATAACTATACCTTGATAAGGTGTCTCCTGGTTTTGGGAATGTTATATTTCTTTCATTTTAGCAGTTGCTGCCCCTGATACAAAAGTTTCACTGCAATGTCCAAAAGCTTTACTGCAATGCCCAAAGGCTTTTCTGCAATGCCCAAGGCTTTTCTGTAATACCCAAAGGCTTTTCTGTAATACCCAAAGGCTTTACTGCAATGTCCAAAAGCTTTACTGCAATGTCCAAAAGCTTTACTGCAATGTCCAAAAGCTTTACTGCAATGTCAAACAGCTTCACTGCAATGTCCAAAAGCTTCACTGCAACGTCCAAAAGCTTTACTGCAATGCCCAAAGGCTTTTCTGCAATGCCCAAAGGCTTTTCTGTAATACCCAAAGGCTTTACTGCAATGTCCAAAAGCTTTACTGCAATGTCCAAAAGCTTTACTGCAATGTCCAAAAGCTTTCCTGTTTTGCACATAATTTTTACTGTGGTGCACATAAGCTTCACTGAAATACATGTAAACTTCACTGTAGTACATAAGTATAATTGTAGTCCACATCAGCTTCACTGCAATACATGTAAACTTCTCTACATTACACATAAACTTCACTGCAGACCACATCCTCTCACTGCAATATACAAGTATCGCTGTATTGCATATAAGCTTGGTGGCACTACCCATGAGCTTCACTGCAATACACAAGTTTGACTGTAGTACACATTAACTTCACTACAATACACAAGTTTTACCACAAAGCATATAAACTTCACTGCAGAGCATGCGAGCTTCGCTGCTATACACATAAACTTCACTGCAATGCACATAAACTTCACTGCAATGCACATAAACTTCACTGCAATGCACAAAAGCTTCGCTGCATTACACCTACGCTTCACTGCAATACGCGTAAACTTTACTTAATTGCATAGATTTGGAAACGCGAATGTCATCTTTAATGATGGCAAAGTCACATTTTGACTCGTTAATTGAAATCCTCTTGAATCCGTCTCCATTTCTGTCTGAGATTATATTTTATCTAGCTGTCTCTTTCTTACATTTTGTGAGATATTTAAAGATTAAGATATGCAGTGACTTTAGTAGATTGCCTGCGTCTTTAATATTAAATGTTGTTTATCTAGTAACAGCAGTTTAAAACGACGATGTAGTCAACAGTAGTTTGTTTTCGAAATACAGGTTAATAAACCGTTGTCATATTGACTTGTATCGAATGCACACTTTCAGGTAACTGACTGATTATTATTAATCCAGGTCGATACAAAATCTATAAATTCAGTTCCTTGGCATTGGTTTTTAACGATGTTGTACATTGACTTTGAAAGAATCTATATTTTTTATACGTAGACTTTTGTAAAAGTGATGCCCTACAGATATTATTTACTTAATTTAATAAAAATAACTAGGTACCTTCACCTAGGTGGCTGAACAGCCTCAGGAGGCTGGTGTGTCATAGACATTGTATGGTGTTCTTGTACCATTCCAGCTCCTAAGGCTGTTCAGCTACAGATTTGAAAGCACTCAGGAGAAAAATATAGCCTTATAAATGTATATGCACATTTGTCCAATTTCTAATACAGTGGTACCTCGAGATACGAGTTTAATTCGTTCCGTAACCTTGCTCGTATGTCAATTTGCTCGTATCTCAAAGCAATTTTCC
>JAUJYV010002367.1:0-12883 GCA_033995625.1 Ophyiulus pilosus
CTTGACAATTTGGCCCTAATAAATGGCTGCCCAGATTAACCAGTGTCCAGATAAAGCGGAATCCACTGTATTTTAAGTCAGCTAATTTTAATATGGCAAGAAAGCGGTATGGCATCGGAAGCGCTTCTTTCTGTGGTTTACTAAACGAATGACAGTACATGAAATTTACGCGTTTTTTTCCCCCAGACTCTGGCTGTGTGTGACAAAATAGGCGAAGAAATAGGAGCCAAATACTTTATCCAGCCTCTGCCTAAATCCAAAGTCGCTTTCCAGGATCACTGACGACGACCGGCCGGAACTTTACACGGGGATTTACGGCCAATGGGAACGCGGGCACTCAGTGTTTCTTTTAACGAACCTCTCTCTATCTTATTTTTTCTCGATCATGCATGACACGTCTAGAAGATAATTTGTATTCTACTCTTACATATTTGTACGCTTGGTGAAAAATCGTGGAATTGTACACATGGCTCGCTCTGTTGGGGTGCATGGTTGCGAAAAAGTGCTCAGAAAACAAGCCAAAGCCACAAGTCCTTTTAATGTAAAAAGTGAATAAATCTCATCCACTTAGACCTGCATTTTGGATTCGTTGGTGTGGTGCACGAAAACAGGCTGGCCCACGTGTGGATTCACCAAGGATACTGCTAGGATTAGCAATACGCTGTCCATTGTGATTCTCATACATACTAGCTCTAGCAGGAAATCCATCAGTCTTTTCTGCAGCGTTTATTAAGACTACCCAAAAGTCAATACTGGGAATACAAAAAGTTGTACTCCACTGTAGTTTGAATATTTGAACTCTTATGGTGAATTCAAAGAGTTAGCCATTTATTTTTATTCATTCTACAAGATGGGAATGCAAATTTATAGCTAAACTCATTTCTAAAAAACAAAAGCCATAAACTAAATAACTCTCAAATAAACTTATCTTTATTCATCAATCCTATTTTACAGAAAAAAGCTCAAGAAAAAATGGACAACGCACAAATGAGATTTTCAGCATTTGATTAAGGTTGTAGTTCCTGTTGCCGGAGGTTTGGCGTACATTTTTATTTAGTGTGTTTGTTGCATTATCATCTGGAAACATTTGAGTTTTTCAAACTTGCTGTGACCTATAATTTAATGTTGAGCACGTAATTTTTCACCCGATTACTGACAAGTTAAGAAAATCGAGAAGCCGGTAGTCTTTAACTCATTGCTACATCTTCTTAACCGAGTTTGAAATTTCAATTTCAAAAACTTTGCTTTCTAATCTGAGTTGATACTGTTGGTTGCTTCGTCATTATTTCAGCTGATTTCCAAGCCTGGCTGCCTTGTAATCGACACGAAGTTGCACAAAGCTCAAAATGATGGATTTGTCCAGAGTAGCCTTAGGAAAGAAGGGGGAAGGCATCAGTGAAATTATCAAGGAATTAGGAAATCGTGTACCCTCTCACTTTGACAAATTACACTTTCTTCAATTAAAAGTAACTCCGACTTGGCGCAGGCTTACCAGTTCGTTTTCAAGACTAATCTGCTTCAGGTTGCACGTGTCCGCATTCAGCACCAGCAGGTTGCACAGGGCATACAGAGTTTGGAACAGTGAATCGACCAGCGGGATCTTGAACTGCTGTGCACACTTCTTGTACTCTGTGATGTCGTAGATGGCGCTGAGCGCTCCGGGATAGCTATACTGGAACTGCTGCAGGTGTTCGTACAATACCCGATGGAAGCGTGTCCCGAGCTCCATCAACATGATCTCCACGTTCTTGCCATCCAGGCAGTCACGGATTTTCTCAACACACGTGCTCAGAAAGTTGATGACCTTTCGGCAAGCCTGTTGATTGAGAATAAAATATGACAGCATGTTCACCCAAGTGTGAAGGGAGTTTTATCTACTGGCAGCTCTGCAACTTGTTTGAGGCGCCATGCTATTAGAGTGGAAAACTCTGTCTTGGCTTACCGTGGTGCCCATGACCAGGTCGCCGTCGTCAGACTCGGGTTTAAAATCGGTCTTCTTCTGTTCGGTTTGCAGAATATATTTTGTCCACCCGATGAGTGCCAATAACAACCTTAAAGAAATGTGGCATCGTTCAAGGCCCTCTCGCAAAAATATTTTTTTACCTGTTGATCGACTCACCTGTCCAGTCCCGTTTCCAGCTTCTGCTCGAGTTGCTCAACAATGCTCTTTTTCTTCTGCAGACAATCGGCGTGCTTCTGCGTAGAACTGGAAAGAGACGTAATGCACTAAATCAAGAGTAGAACCACATGGCTAAGTTATAATTGCCACGAGTTGTCTTACAGGACCATGGGGACAAGGTAATCGTTGAACTGCTTTTCCAGCAAGTGCATGACGGCGTTGCACTGCCGAACAACGTCCAGGAAGTAAAGTTCGGGCGCCGACTTGGGCTCCGGCAGTGGGATAGCTGAAAAGGTCAAGTCCACATTGATTAACTGTTCTGATCGGTCCACGAGGTGCAGAATTTTTACCTTGGATAGCCAGCTCCAGTGCATAGTCGATGTGCTCATTGCACAGGTAGAAGATGAGGATATCAAGGATTTGGACGGCATTACCTGGCAAGTCAGAAGGAGACGACAGCTGCAAGGAATTGAAGAATCGTGTTATAATTTAGGTTGGTATACTATAAACTATATATTTAAAATACTTGCCAATTGGCACCGCCTAAGGGCTAGCTTGATTTCCTGAAGCAGGTTGATGGCGACCTCCTCAGAAAGGAAGGTCTCGCCACCGTAGCTTTCCTGCGCTGGGCCAATGTGAATGTTGGCTTTGGACACTAGGCTGACCTGCAGATTACGCTTCAGCTCGTGAATGCCCCCGCTCGGAATTTGCTTCTTCTGGTGGTTTTTGGACTCGTAGTACCGCTGCAGGATTGCAGAGCTCTTCTCCTTCAGGTAACCAGTCTCGGTGCTAGCGGAGAGATGGAACGAACATGATAAGCCTGTCTAACGAGAAGAACATTGGGTCTGGCGGCTACACACTTCATATAGGAGTCCAGATGGCGCTGGAATATCAGCTTGGTCAGCTTTCCGAGGAAGTAGCTATCGTTGCCCATGTTGAAAACGCCAAGCTCCGAAGAAAGTTTATTGGTCCTGACAAGATGGCAATGGTTAACTTTCAAGAACAGATGCTGGCCGATTTTAAATTATAATCGCGGTGGCTGCGTTACCTGGCATATAGGTCGAACAATGCCTTCAAGTAGCGTTCAGGGTCTGAATGGTCGTACAACCGAGATTTTATGTGCTCCTGAAACCAAACGACTCGATTTAACCAGATTTGCCGACCAAGTCATGGAAACGCGGGTGAAACGATTCACAAACCTGCAGCTTGCCGTGGTAGATGTTGAGCACAAACTTAGACATGACCTGCTCGGGGTTGGTAAACACTTCCTGGATGATCTGCTCGTTTAGTTCGCACAAGGGAATCACGTCACTAAAAATGTCTTTGCCGACAAACGCTTTCTGGATATTTCATAAAGAGAAGAACGATGAGACAAAAATGACCAAGTTCATTGCTAAAAAAACCCACATTGTATAATTACCAGCTGGCTCTCTTCTATGAAGACGTCCACGCACTGAGAGTAGCCCTGATAATGGTAACAAAAATGTTTTTTTCTCAACTCAAAAAGGAGCCGGAAGAACAAAAACGCTACACTCGTCGTCGCTAATTACCTTAAAATGAGACAAAATTCCAGCTATCTCCTTCATTCGCGCCTTGTTTTTGTCATGGTAAGCCTTGGCAAACTCCTCGATCAACATTCTCTCGATCTTGTCATATTGCAGACCTATCCTCTGCTTGGCCTTGTCGAATCTAAAAGTGTCCACATCCCAAGTGGGATTTTAGCTCCGGCATTAAAAGAGGGGACAAAACTGACACATGCCATCTACTCACTTGCCAGCTGGCAGTTCCTGGGAGATGAGTAGTAGCTTGTGAATCACGTCGGCAGCTTGATATAACTGGCAGAAAAGAGCAAATCGGAAGCAATATTATAAGTACCTAGTATTGTAAGTACACAAGCATTTTTGAATGCTAAATTCTAACAATTATTCATTGCGATTCCCTAGAAAACGCCAAAATTGGTTTCCATTTGTCATTAAAGAGATCAACCAAAACTTGAAATAACAAAATTAATAATACCAAAACGGGTTATGACGTTGAGTAAATTCACCTGACTACTATCGGTAAAGACTTCGGAGATGACCGGACCCTCCCCGAGAAACTCAGCAAAGTAGTTCATCAGTTTTTGGGCCTCCACAGCCCGTGATCGTGGCGTGTTTACGCTCTCCAACTGGTCTCCTAGGTGAACCACCTTAGTGGCCACAAAGTTGATGCGCTCGTCAAGCTCCTGGAAGCGGTTTACCGAATCCTGCAAACAATGTCACAGTCAGAAAATCGGTGGAAAACAGCTGCTACCACAGTCAGGGCATGTCAGGCGCAAAGTACGTGCCACCAACACGGTAACTCCAGCGATCCTCACCTTGTTCTTTCCCTTGAGCTCGGCAACCTTCGTCCAATGTTTCTTCTCCTCCTCGGACACCAGGGCCTTCAACCTGTCCATCTTCTGCTGAGTGACTTCTTGCAGCGCCTTCAGGTCGCGGATGGACTGCACGAAGGCGGCGTGCAACATCAGTGGGTCGAAGTCGTCGCTGTCCGGCTTTGCTTCCATGCTGCTGGTGCATCTCCAGGCCAGGCGCTCCACGAACTCCTCAGGATCGAAGGGATCCTGGACAACGCAAGATATATAAGTTTTCGAGAACTTTGTTTGAATTAAAGTAAAGTTGACCAGTTTTGCTCCGCCCATTTCAGGTATATGTCATCGTGTGTTTTGCCTGAAGTGGGTGGAGCAAAGAGGTAGACACTCCTGAAAAACAGCAACCGGCGACTTACCTGCTCCAATTCTTGAGCAAAGTTAGCCATGGTGGCAATGCTAGTTTCGGTTAATTAAAAATTAAAGAATCCAGCTTGAAAGAATCAATGAAAAGCGATTGTAAGAGGCGTTGACATTTGTGCGGCCATAGGCACCATGCATTGGCATGTAATTTGGCAATTCATAACAATCAACGGAAACAATTATTTACGCCAGGCGGCGCTGCCAGCCTGGTGTAATTCGAAGGGATGCTGCAGGAGCGGCACATGTGAAAATGTAAAACCGTGTACCCCTAAAAATATTTATATTATTATTTCTACTGGCTTCTTCTTCTGAAAGTTACAAAAATGCCTTCAAACATGATCGGGAAAAAAACGTGAAATTAGAATAACCTTATTTATCGATGATTACCTTTCTGATTGGCGGTATATTGAGATGAAACGTTGAGCATCTTTGCCATGATGTTTAGTTTATTTTAAAAGTATGAAACGAATAGAGAACAGCTAGTCTGGTTCATCTTAATCATTAATTTGCGTTAATGAAAGAAAATAAGATTCTTGGCTTTAATTCCTGTTTTTATTGTTTTTTTTAATTAAAAAAACCAATTTTTTTCATTAATTAATATTGGTTTTCAAAAACAAAATGGCATTCGAAAATCATGTTGGAAGCGCCACCAGGTGAATTTTCCGTTTTCACGTAGCGAAAGCCTGTTTCCAAAAAGCGGCCCTAGATAGCGCAGAGATAGGAGCCTCGGTTTCGTGTTCAAACTTATTATGGAAATTCGAAATTGTGCTCATTCCCGAAGTTCTAGTCGTGTGTGTCGGTTCGCGTTGTTTTCGGGATTTTTAAGAGCAATTTTGTCATCGTCAGTACAGTGCGACCAATTCATTCGTGAGTATTGGATTTAGTAGTCCGCAATGATGCTCGGCGCGTAATTTGCTTTTGCCGCAGTTTTGCGAACTTTCGGGAATCCGGGTCAGTTTGAATCGGCACGCGTTCAATTGGGCGTTTGGCACCTCGTCAGTTTTCCCGTCCCAAAATATTCATACATGTCGTGACAGTTGTTTGTGTCGACAGCTAAGAAACAGTTCTTGCTTTCGCTGTCTATCCGTGTTTGTTTCTGTGATTTTCCTCGTTTCTGGAACCGCTATTAGAATGATGTAGGCTAGGCCTAAAGCCGAGCAACGGGCTTGACCTGTCCCCATTGATTAAGTGTCATTTCAAGCATTACCGTGAAGGTATGAATAGGGGTGTATTAGACACGGATGGCAATCACGGCAAGCTCATTTCCCCCCTGAAAACAGCGCGATGCATCGTAAATTACATCTGGGTCAGGTATACATAATCAGCAAAGGTGTATTAAAAAAAAGAAAGCAAAAGTTAGCAATACATATAAATAAAATAAAACAAAACCCTGTCGAAATCTGAGATGGGGCGGTCTGGACTCCGAGACAGTATTAACGGAACCGATGTTGCATTATGTGGTCTAGGACAGGCCCAGGTCCAGAGGGGGATATGGGGGATCTATCCCCCCCCTCCACCGAAATTCCAAAAAATACACAGCCGGCATAGGAAAAAAATGAAGTTTCCATCCAATAACAGATTCGGATGCAAATCAGTTTTTCAACTATGACGAAATCCATTCCGTGATCTCGGCTAGTTGTGATGTCTTGTGGTAATTAGTTTAAACTCAGATGAACTCGTCACTCTAAAAGGGGAACGTTTTCGGATTTAACCTTAATGGAACCCTGAAGTTGACCTTGAAAAACCCAGACTACCTTTTCATGTTAATTTGGTTATCTGGTGATATGGTAAAATATCGCCTTTTGCAATGGAGAATTTTAAGATCACTAAGCCATGAACCGATTTGATTTTTAAGGTTTTGAGCACGGGATTTAAAAAAAAACCAAAAAAAAAACCAACTTACACATGTATACTATGTAATATAAAGCTTATTTTCCGGTTGTTGTTACGAATTTTTTGTTTTTGTTCTCAGTACTGTTCAGGTGTTTATGAACCAGAGAATTTAAGTCTAAATTTACCTGTAGGGAGTAGGTCACTTTAACTTACGTGACCTACTGTTGGGGAGTCTCACTATGATATGGAAATGTAATGGGACGACATACTGATAATATTCCTCGTTTGAAATCCAACACCTACATTATCGCCAAAAGAAATATTGTTCATTTCTATGAATGTTGACCCCAAATTTAAATTAAATCGTAAAATTAACCACTAAATTTTGCTTCAAGCTTGTGTTGCAACATCCTCTTCAGTTTACTGGTTTCTCATATTAGTGTATTCAGTCAAAGGGAGAATAAAAGATAAACCCAATTTGAAATCGTCTTGCTTTCACAATTAGAGAACCCTTTGAGTTACGTACTGTTAAAGTCTCTCTAGATTCATTACACCAAATTGTTAAAATATTGATAATCAATTAAAGAATACTCCTTAAATGATAACATTTTCCTGAATTAAGCCAATCAATTTCTCGATTTTTTTTTCTCCCAAATAAAATAATTGGTTCAACCTACAACCGTAGTTTCATCGTTTTAAATAACACCACCAATTTTTTTTAAAGTATTTCGTTTACATATAAAGTGAGGGAAAATTCTTCTGGAGCAGGCTGGAGGACTAACACAAATTTGAAAAATCTGATAATTTCTTTTGGCAGAAGTCAGTTTTATAACTTATTGCTAAGTCATTGACAACAGGAAAACCATCCTTATGTATAGTTTCGAAGTACCTATATTGGCTGTTAGGAATCGCTAGTCAAAATGGTTAGTATTTCATGTACGAGAAAAAATGTTCTGGATTTGCCTCTTTTTGGTTCGGCAACTCCCGAATCTTCGATTTACCCAGCTGCGGCATCGGCTTTCAGCTCCTCCACCCGACCATCCAGATGCCGAACGCCAACGAACTACTTCCTGTTCGGCACGTTCCCTCATTTGGCACGCTTCCGGAAGCAGGCTCTCGCCCCTACTCTGTGGCTATGATGTCGTGGGTCTTGCGACTCGTCTAAACACAGCCACCTGGAACGTGGCCGCCAGTAGAGCGGCTACAATCACAGAGTTCAAAATCTATATCAGATCCTGACCATGGTTTAATTGAGAAACTATCCACTGTTGATTCTGGGATAGTTCCTCTTGTCTCCTCTCGGGAATGTTTGTGGAATTTGTTTGGTTGTATTTAACGTTCCTCAC
Source organism: Ophyiulus pilosus (assembly GCA_033995625.1). NCBI lineage: Eukaryota > Metazoa > Arthropoda > Diplopoda > Julida > Julidae > Ophyiulus > Ophyiulus pilosus. The sequence goes on from JAUJYV010002367.1 coordinate 8,069, forward strand.
GACATGGTGTGGACTCGTGTAGGTTTCAGTTGTTTCCAGGCACTTACCTGGAAACGAACTGGAAAACCCGTGTTGTTTGGGGGCAATTCAAGAAGGACATCCTCAAAAAGTCCTTTTCACAAACTTTATGTAATGGACATTCAGTATTTCAGAAGATATTGGCGTGACGGATGTACGTTTGTTTGCTCCTGGGAAAGTGGCGGACGTTTTGGCTTAAATTATACTGGTTGGTTTTTTTTAGCAGAAAAGCGGGTCAATTTCTCATTTCTTATCAACACGAAATTTTTAAATTTACCCTAGCTTTTTTAATAAAATAACTCCCATTAAGTAGTAATTGAGAACAAAACTTATTGCAAAAGTCGGTTGGTTTTAATAAGTAGCAACAAATGATTATTGAAATTAACTTGATGCCCTATGAAGAACGAATACTATAATATAATACTATAAAATAAATACATGTGTACACTACATACCACATGTAATGTTTAGAAAAAGTTTTAATTTGTAAATATATATAATAATAAAGAATAAGGGGTGGGGAAATCCTGATCTTATAATATTGTAACTTTTTTATATATTATATTTCCAAATATATTAAATTTTCTAGGGTGTTCTTAAATTATATGTAACCAGTTGCACGATATCATCTTCCATATTACTTGTATTTGACAATATACGTTATAGGCCTACTCCTCATGCATGTATATGTCTGAAAACATTTATGGTCTTATATGGCCATAAAAAAAGCACACACTATGACATAACAGAAATTGGATGCGTATGTAAATATACCGGGTGATTCATAATTCCATGTATAGGCTATTTATTTTTGTTTTAATTACATTTAAACAAATGTAAATGAATGCTGATTCGGTTATAAATGTTAAGGGACACCTGTGCGTGTACATTTGCTATTTAGTAGGTATTTTAAGGTCATAGAAATTTAAACTTTTTATTATTAACTTTGAAGTCTAGCCAGTGTTGAAGTCGCCATCTCGCGTTTCAGCATTCAGTTTTTTGTTTTTGTTTCCAACACTAAAACCCAGAGAACTTGCTCGAAGTTCCGTCTATTTTGATCCACTCGCTATGAATAATATCCTATTATGCATGGCTTATCACCTTACTCTCAATTTTTCTTACCCCTTTATTTCCATAGAAACCCGAGTCTCATGCCAGACACTGTGAAAAATGTGCTGGCCTGCCAACGTATCTATCTCCCCATATCTTACTCCAACGGGTTACAGCGGTTTTCAAAAATCAGTGGATTACGTACGATTATTTGAGACATTTTGGCCCAAGTATGAGGAGTTTCATAAATTACTCGATTGGATTTTGTTTATTCAGATTTGTCCCAAATAAGAATTGAACCAATGCAATGTTCACTGTACTTTAGAAACTGCTTGTAAGCTTTTGAAGTGCATAAGTTTCGTCGTTGCCAGACATAAATATACAAAAGAGCATATGATTACTAAACTTAACAAAGCCTCTGAATAAATTATTGATGAACAAATACATGTATTTGCATAACAAAACTAACAAGGTTGTTTAAATAATAAATAAAAATAATAAACAATTAAAATCTTTGAACCTTTAACGAATATAAGTAGTTTCTTTTTAACATTTAATGAGGTAAAGCATCCTCTTAATAACAAACTAATTTTAATTACTAGTGATTATTAATTCATGATATGACAAAGGAAAAAAAAGTACTTTTATAGCAGTTTGATGATCATGACGTTTCCATGACCCCAGGAAGTTGATAAGAATAGTGTCATATTTTTAAAGTTTAAGTCAGAAGATGGGCAGAAATGGTTTCATAAAAAAACTGGAAAAGTTGAAAATTTCATTTCTAAGGGTACCCTGATTCTTGGCGTTCCGGTAAGCCCTACGTTATAATGGCATTATCCGAGCCCTCCATAACTCCATGGAATCGAGATTTTTCTGAACACCCCTTAAAGACGCATGCGCCACAAGCCACATCACTGTCGCATGTTTGCAATGGTATTTATAGCTGACACGCTTGCTTTATGGGCTGAGGAGGCAGCGTAAGGCACCGCACGTAGACAGTGTCGTCTGCCGACGGAAATAGCTCGGTTTGGGTTCGACCAAAGCCAAGTTCAAGTCCGCACGGGGGAGCGAATGATTTGGGAATTAGCCCTGGCGCGGTCGGAACCCACACATCAACGTGCGAGGGTCATCCGTGCCAAGAACTGAGGCAAGATCAAGGCGAGAAAACGGGGGGAATCTTACCAAAAAGATACCGTGCTATCTCCTTTTCTTCCTATTTTAAGACCAAGAAATCCCGTTTCATTATACGCCTCCACACACATTGCTATATACAGAAAAAAATCACTCTAGGGTCACCTATAGTGGAACTTTCTGAACTCTGATTGGATGTTCCCAATCTGATGAGAGACAACTGAAATTTAGAGAAGTCTAGTAGGATGTCTGATTCTTAATGGAGCCACTTTAATATGATGGATGACTGTGCCCATTGAAGTCTTCGACATCTGATGGGTCCACTCCACTGATGCTCAACGGATACTCTTAAATCCCATGTTATACCCACCCCGTTATGGCTCTTGGAAATTTATTCCGATATAATGATCCTATTTTGAAACATTTCTGTGTTTTCTTGATTTTTTAAAGAATTGGGTTGAAAACATTTTGTTTCTGTCAAAACGACAGTAATTTTAAGAACTGTTCACCTTTGGAAAAAAAATTTCTTAAGTATCAAACAGGCTCTGTTACAAAAATGCGCAGCTTCTGAAACAGAAGCAACTGTTTTAAGTTTCAAGAAACAAGGAAGCATCGTATCGTCTTCCTTCCAAATTCATCTTCGAGAAAACGATACGGGGTCACTGGCCCCACTAACCTCAGTAGGCATAAACGCTCATATCTGTTTTATTTCGTTTTTACGCATATGCAGCTGTTTAACGCGCGACACCAATCGTGAAAACTTATTTTTTTAGACCCTCATTTTTAATAATTTCATGTTTTTTTTTCTGACCTTGTTTCACAAACGAATGGAAAAGATGAAAGGGAATTTGTATCTCAGAAAACAATGCTTTTTTGTAGCCTGATTCGATTTCATGTGTTTAAAGGCGGCCGAAGCACTTAAATATAAATTATATAATTGCAGTATGTGTAACTGGTGTAACAACCTAGAAAAACTCGAAAGGTTGGACCCAGACAACCCAGATTTTCCAGTTGATCGAACGTATATTTGGGTAAAAATATTATTTATGGATTTTTGGCCAATTTATCAAATCAGATATAAGTACAAATTGCATGGCCCAAAAATGCATCTGTTGCATTACTGACGTTCTACATTTATAATACAAAATACCCCTGGAGTGCTGAACATTGTTTTAGCAAACGAATATGTTGTAATTTAAAAATTTCACTCGCCTTCAATAGGAATAATTAGTTGACTCTTATAACGTATTAATATAGAAGTTATTTCAAATCGATGTATTTCTATATAATATACACTGAAGCTGCAATAGTGAAAACTTCCAGAAAATACTGTATTTTCTTATTGAAAATTAATAGATTTTCGAAAATTGTATTTTCTAGAGAAGAATAAGTATAGCCTTTAAAATTGAGAATTGTGCTTTAATTTTTATCACTGCTTGAAATTCGTATTAAACAATACTAGTTTATGCAGGAATTTTCTATTAGTTGCTATACCTTTGTAACTATTCCTTTTTACGACCGTCGTATGAAGAAATGTTTACTAGCACCTTGTAGTGCCTCCAAAAACCAATATTTGTTTGAAATTCTACTTCTCTACTATAGTTACCAAGTTACTCGTTATATATTGACAATCGCAGTAAAGCGCAATGCATTATAATTATCTGTTCGTAAGGCCGACGATTAAAGCTGTATACAGCAGTTGCCAATACTTCCTATAAATTTCTTAATTAAAAGGAATCATTTCCTGTCTTTCCCATTCAACCGTTGAATTTCAATTTTCTCGTAGAAGACTGTCTTCTCCAATGCAACCATATCACGATAAACGCTCTGATGATCTGGCCTAAATCATAAGTTGAAGAAAACCCTTTCCTCCCAGACAAGAACACAGAATGCCAGTTTTAGGCAATAAAATCCACACGAGTGTTGCACATGTAAATAACGACAGCGGCTTTATTGCCCTGCCATATAAAGCGAGTGTTAAGTTCTTGCAGTGTGAGCGTAATGACCCGCTAAAGCCAAAATTACTCGTTTAAATTTAGATGTTTGCCTCAATGAAATGATCTACTCTAAACTGAAAGCCCCTATTCCTAGGTCAGTTGCCTGTTCTAGTGCCTATAGTGGTGCTCGTCTGATTTTCACAACTTATTTTCAGAAAACATTATTTATAAGCTCTCAACTCTTAGCTGAGTGCTTGTGGACCTTTAATGGGTGTCCTAGCTGAATGAGTCTCTGTAGATCACAATTGGTTACCCTGAGTGTATGTAACCATTCAAAAGTAATCGTACGATTTTCTACGAAATTTTTAAGTCGATGATTAGCGGTAGGATAAAATGACAGTGTATAAAATGAATGTACAATAGAGAGTTTGAGCCAGTCAACGTTAACGAAACGATAACGAGAAACAGCGATGACGGCCCGGAATTTCAAGGACTACCCTATTCCGGGCCGCCAGCGCTGTTTCTCGTTATCGTTTCGTTAACGTTGGCTGGTTCAAACTCTCTACTAGAGAGTTTGAGCCAGCCAACGCTTTAACGTTAATGTGGGGAAGGGAGGAGCCACGGTCTTAACTACCCAATGAACTAAATGAATGTCATGAGTGTGCATGACGTACAGTTA
>JAUJYV010002368.1:0-12876 GCA_033995625.1 Ophyiulus pilosus
GTTAACCTTAACGTTAACGGCGAGAAGTGAGGAGCCACGGACTTAACTACACAATGAACTTAATGAAACGATTACGTTACGATGAACGATGACGTTAACGAAACGATAACGGTAACGATAACGAAAAACAGCACGTTATCGTTTGGTCAACGTTGGATGGCTCAAACTCTCTATTGTCTTTATTGGGTTCACGTTGAACAGACATTAGAGAGTTTGAGACAGCCAACGCCTTAGCGTTAACCTTAACGTTAACGGCGAGAAGTGAGGAGCCACGGACTTAACTACACAATGAACTTAATGAAACGATTACGTAACGATGAACGATGACGTTAACGAAACGATAACGGTAACGATAACGAAAAACAGCACGTTAACATTATCGTTATCGTTTGGTTAACGTTGGATGGCTCAAACTCTCTATTGTCTTTATTGGGTTCACGATAATCAGATTCGAGACAGCCAACGCCTTAACGTTAACCTTAACGTTAACGGCGAGAAGTGAGGAGCCACGGACTTAACTACCCAATGAACTTAATGAACGTCATGAGTGCGCGTGACGTTCAGTTAATTCCTTAAATAGTTAAGTTCTTGGCTCCTCCCACCCTGCCGTTAACGTTAAAGTTAACGTTAGGGCGTTAGCTGGCTCAAACTCTCTAATATTATAAATTATCGTTTTTGTATATTACCCGGTGCTGGGTAGTAATTGAGTACATTGAACGAACTTGAGTAACGAGTAAAAGAATACAGAGTACAAAGAGTAGTTTGAATACAAAATGTACAAAAGTAATTGAATGCGAATGTACTCAAAACGTACGAGTACAATGCACTCGATTAGAAAAATGTACTCACAATGGGTGATTGCAAATGTCCTCGAGTATTAACGTTTATCTAAAATTATGAGTATTAACTTAATCTGAAATCGAGTACCGATGTAGTAATCGAGTATGAATAGAAATACTTGTAAGTAATTGAGTAATTTGAGTAACGAAAATGAGTACCTCGACATGAGGGTCATCCTAAAAGCTAATACGAATGTATCCTAATTTTCACATTTCTATACTTATGATACTTTTGTTATCGGATGTACTGTACTTTTTTCCCTTTAATTATTAAGATTTTGCTAATTAATAAGATGGTTTATTTTGTGTTGTCATATTAATTAGCCCTACGATTTTTAAACTTTTAATGGTTTCTGCTCGTAATAAAACCGACGGTGTTTAAAATAAATTGAGTTCGCAATACTTTTCCAATCCGCCGTACTCAATAATCAGTACTCATGGATACGAGTACCGATTACCAAAATCTGATTCCAATACTACACATACTATGGAGTACGATTCCAACGATTCCACTGGTACTCGTAATCGGTACTTCCGCTCTCGAGTACACGCCCAAGTTTGATCACTCAATTCATACGACTACTGATTACGTGCACATGTACTCTCACTACAGCGTATAATTCCATCAGTACTACTACTCACGAGTACAATTTGCCCAACTGTGCACTGGTCAAGGTGTCAAGGTGTCGATTGGTGAATATTAGCAATGTGGCGTTCAGTTCGCTGGCGCCCCCTGTCGTCTGGAGGCCCGTATCTCTCATCATATCCTCCTCTGTAGCGCAGAAATCAACGAGAAGATCTTATTAAAGCTCCCTGTTAATATGACCAGATGCCCCATCAGTTCATCTGTTACTTTGAAATGCAATTTCCTCATTTCTGGAAAAAGGAATGACTGCAAATATTAATACGTCAGGATTTCTATCATCGTGAAATATTGTGCCAATAAATTTCCACCCCAGATTGCTATCAAATGGCGGACGTGGATTTTTCGCAGAAGGAAAAAGGCAGGCCGGCCCGAATTTAAAGGGAAAACGAGGGGGCTAAATTTTCCAAGGGCTTTCAAAATCGGGTTGCAGGTGCGAGTAGCGAAGTTTTGCATTTACAAAATGCGGAAATGCAAATAGTCCGCATGTAGTGAGTCACACACACACACATACACACATGCATCATACCTTAATGATGCTCTTCTCCCTCTCGACATCATTACCGAGGCCTAAATAAATCAGCGTCGAAGCACGTTTTCCCTCCGAGTTTCAAAATATGCAAATTAGCACTGACCCCTAGCTCGGACCTCCATTCTACGGAGGTGTCGGCGGGAGCGGGGGTGCGATGATCCCCCAGGCTATCAATCATGCCAATTTATAAAAAAAAGGGGCTCCCAACACCACTTCTCGCATTCAAATGCCGGCATTATTTTTATTAGTCTTTTAAAATTATCCTTATTATTGCTCTCAAGTTGGAGAATGACAACCCATTACTGAAATGACCACTCAAATTGCGTGTAAAACATTTGGGCAGTTCCTCTCGAGGATCGTGTACGGTCGAACCCGCTTAATTGCACAGCGATCCGGTAAGACGAAAATGTGCAATTAACCGGTTTATGCAATAATCCGGTCACAGTTTCATACTAAAGTTGCACACGGCACTTGCAATATGTGCATTTATCCGGTTTGTGCAGTTACGCGGGTTCGACTGTGTATATGCACAGTTGTTGTGTCGAATCAACTCATTTTCGTGTTTGGTGCAGTATTGTTGTGCATTTCCAGGTGGAAAAAACACAGATATGGGCCATGTATGGACATATATGGCTAATTCCAAATATGGCTAGACCAGAAATTGGACATGTCTGGACATAATATGGTCAGATAAGTCCATAAATGACCATATACTCACCCATGCATCTCCATATATGGCCATACTCATCCATGTATCTCTATGTATGGCCATACTTGCCCATATATGGCCATGTATGGCTCATTAGCTTCTAATCAGTGGCCCTATGTCGGTTATATATGGCTTAGTATTGCTAATTAATGAATAATTAGTTAATTAAGGCACAAAGCCCCAATCATTTATCAAATATGGGTCATATATGGCGATATATGGCCCATCAAAGACCAAATATGGCCCATTAAGGGTCAAGTATGGCACATAAATAGAGAGTTTGAGCCAGCCAACGTTAACGAAACGATAACTATAACGATAACGATAAACAAAGCTGACGTCCCGGAATGTCAAGGACTACCCTATGACCCTATTCCAATGACATTCCGGGCCGCCAGCGCTGTTTCTCGTTATCGTTATAGTTATCGTTTCGTTAACGTTGTCTGACTCACACTCTCTAATGGCTATGTATGGCCCTTCAAGGACCATGGTCGAGTAGTTTGATTGTGTTATGGTATTCTGAGGGGCTAAATACTAAAATATGCAAAGGAATAACTATGAGTCACCATGTTTTCAATTAAGTTATTTTAGATACAATGTTGTGTGAACTTTGTTTATGAAACTTTGTAAAAATCAACTTTTTACAAAGTTTCATAAACAAAGACCAGAAATATACCGGATTAACGCCATACTTAAGTATAAGCTTCATCTCCTCGCTCATAATGAATGAGACATTAAAAGGATGAATAAAAGATGTAACTTGTATAACAAGTTTGTCTCTTATTTCGTGGACAACTTTTAAGATGTTTTCATTGCAGAGGTGAATAACTCGGGTTCACTTTGAAAAGATTTCACGCCCCTCACCTGCTTCGTTTCTCGGAATTAATTTCACTAATTTTTTCAGGGGACAAAACTGTACATGCACACAACTTCGTCCCGTTTTCACCACTATCCTTAATAAGGTCAAAAATAAAGCAAAAAAAAAAGCAACCAAAAATGTCTAGATTTATTCAAAGTGGGCTCGTGTTTATTCATTACGTCGTCGCATGCATCTGATTAATAAACGTCCTCAATTTTTACGCCGTATGCAAATTGGCAGCACGGAGCAAAAGGGGAAAACATTTTTCCGTTCGGCTATAGAAGTTAATTTGGAAATATGACCGCCATTACCACATCTGCATAAACAGCCATTTACCCTTATTGTACTTATGTTATTGTAGATACGCGATTATTGCAAAGTTTAGCGCGACCATAAAGTAGCCTTTAAAGGGTGGAAACATTCAGGAGCACTTAGGCAAATGGGGGGGAGACGCGCTGATTTGGGGGATCCGTCTCCCCCTCCTCCCCCTCCTCCTCCTCCTCCTCCTCCTCCTCCTCCTCCTCCTCTTCACCCACTTCCCCCACCTCCTGATAACCCTCTCCACACACAACTTAGCACTCGCAACAATTGAGATTTATCAAAAACAAATTGGAGCGAAATTCGACGAAAACGTCAGATTGCACTTTACTTAGGCTGATGTGGAGGATGTGCTGAAGACGAGGCTAATGGCGCTGCTGCTGCTTGGTGCCCAATGCTTCGAGACCATTGTCGTCAAAATTAAAGTGCTCGCAGCCATCTTCATGAATCATAATTTGCTTATGGTCGCTGTGCAGCGTGCAGCAGCAGCCGCTTTATTATCTTATTTATGAATTTATGTTTGCTGGGGTCGCCAACTAATTCAGCCTCCTCCTCCGGTTAATGAAGGGGATCTTGACCGAAGGATGTAAACCACTTGCTCACAATTAAAAAAGTAAGTGTGCAGCCGCTAGATAGAGCTTAATTGCAATTGATTTTTGGCCAAATGGTCAAGGGATCGTTCATAAAGTTCATAAAGTCGTCTTTTTTTTGGGGAGGGGGGAGAAAGCTGCGGTCAAGTAGTGCTTCCTTCATTAGCAGGGGCCAGTTTGGGACATTTCGAAATAGCGATGCAGATCTGTTTTACGACCGATGAACTTATTCTTGAGTTGTTCTTAAGTTAAGGATGAATCCACTAAGGGGACATTCAAAAAGGACGTCCTCAAGAGGGGGGATGGGGGAGGTCTGCTGGCGTGTGGACACCATGAGGGTAGGGAGGGGGACGTCCACTAATTATGGTGTTTTTCAGTTTTTAGATTTTCTGTTTGAGTTTTAAAGGCCATTGAAAGGGGAAATGGACATCGGGAGAAATGTGGCCCAATGTACTTGAATTTTTAAAACCTCGGGAAAGTGGGGAATTATACCTAACTTTGTGTTAAACAAAAATGTTTCAAGTTTTCTGGACACCCTACTTTTCAAAAAAATTAAGAGGGGGGAGGGGGGGGGGTCATGGCCATAATGACCACCATGTGGACAGGGGGTAGGGGTGATGAGGAACTTTGGGACGTCCTTTTTGAATGGCCCTTAACATTTAAACAAACTGTCTTTCCCCGATGGAAAAAATAGGTAAAGCGAGTATCGAACACATTTATGGATAAATGTAGGTATATTTATATATATATTCACCAGGATGTGGTGGAACTATGTATTGCATTATATATTCACTAGATCTGAGGTGCAGATTCACCGCCGCTCTTAAAACCGAGTCCTTTTCGAGCGACCCTCGGCCATCTGGGGTCAGTTTCGTTGAAAAGGGTATACATTCGCCAAACCGCCAGCAATTATTAATTTGTATATCCACTGCCCCCAATAAAAGCTGACACTCGTAATTAGTTACAGTTGTTACCCGCTGTTCGTCCTCCAGACCTCAACGATGACGTCACGTGATAATGTCATAAATATTAGCGAAGTCCGTACCCTATGATTTAGACGAGCAACTAATTAGTCGGCATTAAAATGCACCCTGTAATTAAGGTTATTAGTAGGTATAAAGGATAAAAAGCCAATGGAGTCGGTTGTGCATGGAAAGCCGTGGTGATCAATGGATGGACAAACGAGCGTTTCATGGAGGTAAACAGAAATCCATAAAAAAAAGCACGGAGCGGAGGACGAGTCCTCCTCCGTGTTGTTAACATCATGCTAGATTGGGCTAATTATAATTATGCTGCGGTGAATTTTTTAAGTGACCAGAATCGTCATTTTCCAAATGACCGAAAGTGGTCAGAAGTGGATTTTCTAGACTGCCATTAACAGCTAGAGCGTCCAATTAGCTAATTAGTGCAAACAAGCAACAACAACAAAAAAAAACACCCCAACTACATTGCCATAGAAGCCAAGAAAAAGCAAAGAGCTTTTCGGTGGACGACAAACAGTCTAGCTTAACGACAGTTGCGCACAAAAAGTATGCTAAAAATAAAAGTAAATACCAAATGATTTTCATTTGTTTGGTAATACTTGAATTAAATAAACCGCTCGAGTGTTCTTCTCTCCTAGTATATTACCTCCCCAACTTCCAACTGCACACAAACTGGTCAAATTCCGGGGTGTTTTTTACGCGCATTGAGAATATTTCATTAATTAAACATTGTCATCGTGAGACAATGCTTTAATGTATTAGCCTATTTAAGATGCTGCCAAAGTGCACATTTTTGAATGCTGTTCAGATGTCGAGCTATATTAATCCGTGTTCCTTATTGTTGATAATTGAAGCAATTAGTAGAAATTAGTCGAACTTCTTTTAAAAAAAAAAATAGAATTTCAAAGCATGCTAAAAATTGGAATTTCAATGCATGCCAAGAAATGAAATTTCAAAGTATGCAAAAATAGAATTTTAAAAAAATGGAATTTTAAAGCATGCTAAAAAATGGAATTTCGAAGCATGCCAAGAAATGGAATTTCAAAGTATGCAAAAATAGAATTTTAAAAAAATGGAATTCTAAAGCATGCGAAGAAATGGAATTTCGTAGCATGCGAAAATAGAATTTCAAACAAATGGAATTTCAAAGCATGTGAAGAAATGGAATTTCAAAGCATGCGAAGAAATGGAATTTCGAAGTATGCGAAAATAGAATTTCAAAGAAATGGAATTTCAATGCATGCAAGGAAATAGAATTTCAAAGCATGCGAAAATAGAATTTCAAAGAAATGGAATTTCAAAGCATGCGAAGAAATGGAATTTCAAAGTATGCAAAAATAGAATTTCAAAAAAATGGAATTTCAAAGCATGCGAAGAAATGGAATTTCGAAGTATGCGAAATAAGAATTCAAAGCATGCGAAAATAGAATTTCAAAGAAATGGAATTTCGGAGAATGCAAAATAAGAATTTCAAAGCATGCAAAGAATAGAATTTCTAAATAGAACTAAATGAGGAAAAAAGGAATAGAAATTCAAATAGACGTTTTAATATATTTTTAATCTTCAGAAATGGTGAGCATTAAAAGATGTCTTGATCGTGTATGGTTACATGGACACGGACATTGACCATCACTAAATATTAGGAAGCTGGATTCAAATATGTCTCCCCCTCGACGATGATATGCACGCATGCTAGAAATGTATATATGTATCGTAGAAATACGCAGTTAGCAGTGCACTGGCTGTGGGCAGTTAATCACGTTGGATTTAGCTGCTAAATGAGGATTTATGGCATCAGCTCCCACGGCTGTAATATGCTGGCGGTGCCCAGTTTTTCTCAATTAATGATGTACACTACAGGCGTTGGTGTAGTTGGGAGACGTAATTAACAAGAGCGCCACAGCATGCTTTTGCACGGCCGAGAGAAAACGCACAATTCATAGCATGATCTAAGTGCGGAAAATCAATCAAGCCAATGACATGCGAAAAGCTCCCATCCCGAGGCAAAAGCGAGGGCAAATATGGACAGCCTGTTGATGGAGGCAAATCCGCGTGGCGACTAGCCGGACTGACCCCCTCGTCCTAATGGTCAGCAGCTGACCGAACGCTGGTAATGAACGAGCGAGTTTTAAACGTGAGGCTCAGGGTGGAAAATGAAGTGAAATTGCGCATATGGGACATGTGGGAGACATCGAGGTGGTCAAGCCTCGGCCTTCTGCGTCACTTTCCGTTAATTGATAGAGCTGAAAATGCTGATAAACAGCGGATTGGAAGACACCCCGCCGCCATATATGCACTTAATTGCAGTACATTTGCTTTCTTCATCGCGTTATGGCTATTGGTCAGCAACGTGCAGTTGAATTGGAGAAATTATTAATGATGGAAGATTTTATTACTGAAGAAATGCAATTCAGAGCGCCGCAATCATCACCAACATGTTGTGGGAATCGGTGGTAACGAATGCATTACGACTTAGGGCTACTTTCGCCACGGATTCATTAATGGCTCTCAATATGAGATATTTTCATGTCTAAACTAACGCAATACACGCTTTATTTTCTTCTCTACTCTTCTTCTTCTTCTTCTTCTGATGGCAAAACATCGTCGTAATGTCCACCTATTTGCGGTTGCTGCTCGAAAAACATGGCCTTCCTACCATTGAAGGGCCTACCATTGAAGGGCTTACCATTGAAGGTCTCAGTTATGCCATCCGCCATCTTTTCGCCATTGATTGCGATCTGTAGCCATCTGAAAATGTAATTAAAATAACATTTAATGATATTTTATGATCACACTAGCGCATAAAACACTTCCTTTATTAATTTGGTTTTGTAACACATTTTGTCTTCGACACTGCCTAGAGTCAGTCATGAGGTTTCTTATGCAGTCGAACCCACTTAATTACAGAAACCGGATAAATGTACATATTTTGCAAGCCCCGTGTGCAACTTTTGTATGGAACTGTGACCGGATTATTGCATAAACCGGTTAATTGCACAGCACATTTTGTCTTCGACACGGCATAGAGTCAGTCATGAGGAATCATATGCAGTCCAACCCGCTTAATTGCAGAAACCGGATAAATACACATATTTTGAAAGCCCCGTGTGCAAATTTTGCATGGGACTGTGACCGGATTATTGCATAAACCGGTTAATTGCGCATTTTTGGCTTGCTGAGTCGCTGTGCAATTAAGCGGGTTCGACTGTATAGCCACATATGGGCCATATTTGACCCTTGATGGGTCATATTTGGCTTTGATGGACCATATCTAGCTTTGATGGGCCATATTTGACAAATGATGGCCATACCTGGAGACATATGGGAGAGTCTGGTCATACCTGGTCATTTATAGACTTAGACATGTCCATTCGTGTCCAATTTCTGGTCAAGCCATATATGGCCCATTTTGGGTTTTTTCTCCACCTGGACGCCTCGTATACAATTCCAATTAAAATACGTCTCTGTTTACTCCATGTGTACTTAAGTTTGAAGTCTTTGAATTCTTGGATGAATAATCTAGCTTTAGAATTAAATCGTCAACGAGAGTGACCCATGACCTCAACTTCGTTGCATCCAGTCAGAAAAGTCAGCGTGATGCATTAGGCACACGCTCGCCCATCGTGATTTTAGCGAAAACAAAAGAAGCTTAAAATCACCAGAGAGCATTAATTGATAGACTGGACAGTGACCGCAGAGAGTTGGCATATAAGATACGGTGTTTTGCTTGAGAGTCCGAGTGGAAATTATGATGGATGAAGGTGAGAGAGAGAGAGTGCAGCAGGAGTGAACAATGAAGGGATTGGCTCAGGCGTGACCCCCATTCATTTATGTAATTCAGGATTAAAGGTTTCAGTGTCCATCGTTGAAACCAAAGGCCTGCTAATTAGTTTTCCACTGACAAGGGGTTTTATTCAACAGGGAGGCAATGACGAGGCACTTTGGGTGCGACGATGTCCGAGAATGGACAAGACTTTTGCCACCCCACAGATCCCACGCTTCCCATTATACACACGGGGGGATGAGAGGCCTATTCGTGGGCGAGATCAATTCTCGATGGTCATTATTCACCCTCTATTGGTCACTATGCATCTCTCTGTATATATGTGTCATTACATGAACTAAGAACTTTGCTAACGATCAAAGTGGAGATTTATCTACTATCTGCCATTTACCCCCCCCCCCCCACAAGAGCTGGAAATATTTCGTTGACCGTAGGTTTGACCATAGGTTTGACCATAGGTTTGACCGTAGGTGAGAGCTGAGAGCGATGAAGAAAAAAAAAATATCCAATCAGTGGCGGAAAAACTGTGGATAATTTTCGGCCGACGGATTAATGAGTTTATGGCGCGAAGACGCGTGAAAATTTATGGTAATGAAAAGACAAAGATATTTCCTAATGGGCATTAAGGTACGGAAAAACCCAAAACGAGCAACGTGTGGAATTAAGATAACAAAACGGGGATGATGCATGACCTCTTAAGACCCTTGTCCATGCCAGATCAAGCGGCTATCGCTTTTTAAAGAGGTTCATGGCGCCATTCTATGGAAAATAGCACCGTGTTGGACACGAGAATGGTCAAGGAATGAATGGCTGAATGCTTTAAGAACCAAGTTCTTTAATTTTTGTAAGATATGTGGACCAGAAGTGACCAATGTCTGATGTCGCCATATAAGCAAAGACGTACGTGGACACTGATGCTTAATTAGCCAGATATGGCCAGAAGTGCTCAATGTCTGGTGTCGACATATATACAAAGACGTACGTGGACACATATGCAGATATGGCCAGAAGTGCACAATGTCTAGTGTCGACATATATACAAAGACGTACGTGGACACTGCTGCTTATTTAGCCAGATATGACCAGAAGTGTCCAATGTCTGGTGACGCCATATATGCAAAGACGTACTTTGACACTGATGCTTATATGACCAGATATGGCCAGAAGTGCCCAATGTCTGGTGTCGACATATATATATATATAAAGACGAACGTGGACACTGATGCAGATATGGCCAGAAGTGCACAATGTCTAGTGTCGACATATATACAAAGACGTACGTGGACACTGCATGATGTGGGCAAACTTTGGCATTGTATATGCTTATATAACCAGATATGGCCAGAGGTGTCCAAGTCTGGTGTTGACATATGAAAAGACGTACGTGGACACTGCATGATGTGGGCAAACTTTGGCATTGTATGTGTATGCTTATATGACCAATATGGCCAGAAGTGTCCAATGTCTGGTGTCGCCATATATACAAATACGTATACTTGGACATTGATGCTTATATGACCAGATATGGTCAGAAGTGTCCAATGACTGGTGTCGACATATATACAAAGACGTACTTGAACACTGGTGCTTTTATAACCAGATATGGCCAGAAGTATCCAACGTCCGGTGTCGCCATATATACGAAGACGTACGTGGACACTGGTGCAGATATGGCCAGAAGTGTCCAATGTCTGGTGTCGCCATATATACAAAGACGTTCTTGGACACTGGTGCTTATATAGCCAGATATGGCCAGAAGTGTCCAACGCCCGGTGTCGCCATATATACGAAGACGTACGTGGACACTGGTGCAGATATGGCCAGATATGGCCAGAAGTGCCCAATGTCTGCTGTCGCCATATATACAAAGACGTACTTGGACACTGGTGCTTATATAACCAGATATGGCCAGGAGTGTCCAACGTCTGGTGTCGCCATGTATACAAAGACGTACTTGGACACTGATGCTTCAGATATGGCCAGAAGTGTCCAATGTCAGGTGTCGCCATATATACAAAGACATACTGGACACTGATGCTTATATAACCAGATATGGCCAGAAGTGTCCAATGGCAGGTGTCGCCATATCTAGAATAAGTATTAAAGGTTCGAACATGGTCCATATATGCTTTTTCCATCCGGGATGTATTGTTGAAACAAACATCCCAGACAATAGGAGGTCCATGCCCATTGTTTCGGAACAATTTAGGTATCTAAAAAATCCCACTACTGGCATATCTTATAAATGCCATATCTGAAGGGTACTAGGGAATGGCTTAGTTCCGTTTGTAATTGTCTGGCATATATAGCCTGAGGAATCATTTAATGAATATATTCCATCGAACGTTTTGTTGGATATTAGACTATTGTATTGTGTTCCTTGTCATATTTTTTTTTTATCCTGCTTAATATTTTTTCATTACGTTTATTGATTATTAGTCTGGGAAATAGCACCTTAACCACGGGGGAAAAAAGCAACTCCATCCGAGGCAATAATCCATTAGTGAGCAGGCGGCTTTAATAATGATTTATGCCATTAGGAGCTGCTGCCATCTACAAATATATATATACTATGGGAATCTTCAATCTAATCAATTGTCTAATATCTAATACATGGATTGCCATGACAACAATATATATATTTTTTTGTGTGTGTGCATTATGAAACCTTCTTAACAACGTTTTATGTCAATCCGGGTGGAAAACACCAAATATGTGCCATGTATGGACATGTATGGCTAATTTAAAATATGGCTAGACCGGAAATTGGACACGTCTGGACATTGTATATGGCCAGACAAGTCCATAAATGTCCAGGTATGACCATACTCTCCCATACAATATCTTCATTTATGATATCGCCCATGTATGGCCATACTTGCCCATATATATCCATGTATGGTTCATCAGTTGCTAATAAAGGCACAAATCGCCCATTAATGGCTATGAATGGCATTTCAAGAACCAAATATGGTTCATATATGGCTATGTATGGCCCTTCAAGAACCAAATATGGCCCATATATGGATAAATTTGACCCTCAAGAACCAAATATGGTTCATATATGGCGATATATGGTCCTTCAAGAACCAAATATGGCCCATATATAGCTACATTTGACCCTTCAAGAATAAAATATGGTTCATATATGGCTACATTTGACCTTCAAGGACCAAATATGGTTCATACATGGCGATATATGGCCCTTCAAGAACCAAATATGGCCCATATATAGCTACATTTGACCCTTCAAGAATAAAATATGTTTCATATATGGCTACATTTGACCTTCAATGACCAAATATGGTTCATACATGGCATATGGCCCTTCAAGGACAAAATATGGCCCATATATGGCTATGTATGACCCTTCAAGGACCAAATATGGCCCATATATGGCTACATTTGACCCTCAAGAACAAAATTGGCCCATATATGACTACATTTGACCCTCAAGAACCAAATATGGCCCACACGTTGCTATGTATGGCCCTTCAAGAACCAAATATGGCCCATACATGGCTGCATATGACCATTCAAGGACCAAATATGGCCCACACGTTGCTATGTATGGCCCTTCAAGAACCAAATATGGCCCATACATGGCTGCATATGACCA
>JAUJYV010002369.1:0-12871 GCA_033995625.1 Ophyiulus pilosus
CAAGTGAGTATCAATTTCGTGCAATCTTGAGCCGGACCATGCAAATGTATAACAGAATATAACTTACGCAACTTTGGCTCAATATTATACCATTCACATATTTAGTTCTAGTCCATAAAAGGGGATATTGCACTCACGTGCATCTTCTGTTGCATTAGGGAGTATATTGTTGTCATGACTAATTGCAATCGGCAAACGTTTTATATAAAACGTGTACACTGCGATATGTGATTCAGTAGCTTATATACTAGCTCATAGGACATTTCGACAGTCAAATAGACGCAGCCAATAGATAGACTCGAACTTGAGCCATATGCATTAAATGAAAATGACTCATGTTCAAGGTTTCCGAATCATTGAAGAGAATAAACTGCATAACTCCATGGACGTATAGCTATTTGTTGTTCTTTTTTTTATCATTATCAAACAACCTTAAACAGCGCCTCTTAATTTATTTTGCTGAATCGACACTTTTTGACCAACTGCCAATGTTCTGAATTAAATTGCCCCTTCACCGAGCACCTCAAATGCTATAGTACACGCATTGGATAGACACAAGCTTGGACGAGGAAATAAATTCATGAGTTGTGCTGACAAAATAAAGGTTAAAAACTGATAAAAAAAATGCCACGATCCTGCATTCCCACTGTGCAGATCCCTCAGCATTTGCACAATGGAGTTTCAGTTTACGCACAAACGTGTCTTCTGAGCTTGAGGCCAGAAGTTTTCATGACGCATAATCCAGGGTATTTCTCAAACGTTGCTTTCGGCTACCTACTGCGCACACCTATAACATCCTCAATGTTTTTGCCAACCTTCAAAACAAGTTGGTCACCTTGCAAGGACACCAGCATTTCTTTGAAGAAATATACATACGCTTCAAGAGCAACCTCAGCGTGATGACCTAACCTGCTTCTTGCCACTGCCAGAATTTGACTGATCAAATGCTCAATGGCAAAGGAGTTAACATTTCGTGATATATCATCAAAACTTGATTCACGGTAAACGTGAGACGTTTTTTTTTTTTTTTTTACAAAATGGGAACAGATGCAATACTTTTAACAAGAACATGCATTCGAGCGTTAATCTCTAACATGCCAGCACTAACAGCCTAGTACTAAGACTAAATTAAGACTTTGAAAACTCACACGATTGGATCCAATTCCGACCGTTTCTTCCTACGGTTAAGTATCGAACCACGACAATACCTAATTTTAGCAGAAATAAAATTCCTCCCCCATAAGTAGATTCACAGCAGCTTTTCAGCAAGCTGCTTTACGTCAAATAATTTCCATTCATTAACCCCGAAGATCCGATTCCTCGAATCTACGCCATGTCATGTTGCACTAGCAAGGGCACAAACATCTACATCAACAATGAACCAATTGCGAGCAATTTAATTCACATCTTGAAACCCAAGCTGCTGTCAATTTCAGTTCAATGTCAATTGGGATATAGAGAAACGCCCAAGAAGGCCACTTAAGAAGCAATCGAGTTTAAGTTTTTCCTAAACTAGCACTATCTTGCCAAGTGCAAAACCATTAGGTGGGCAATACCACGGAATAACACTTACAAGATGAATCACACGCAGCACGTACAGTCATTCGTTTAAGCAAATTCCATCGTCCAAATGGGTTTTTGCTACGATGGAATAGTACGGACTCGGATACGAACGACTGATTCATGGATCACCCAACAGCACAGAGGTGAATCACCTGAAAGCTCAATAAAGTCTCACCAGCAATTTCAATTTATCACCGTGAGGGGTTGTCGATGTTACCGTCACGCTTGCATATTTAGTCCTAGATTGCAAATTCCTCATCGTATGCCGCTATACCCTTCTCCCCCTCTCAAATTCCACCGCTCTATACGCATACAACAAGTGTAATTCCGATACTCTTATCTGCCCCGTAAATCCCCGATGAATAACAAGGGACCATTAAAAAAATCTCCCCCTGCACATGATGTAACGGTATGTCGCCAAATAATTCCTCATTCCCGTCCTTCCCCTCCATCCAGGCAAAAGGGAGGAACATTGCCCCTCCAGAGAATTTCGTATAATCGAGTAGGAAACCCACCTCGTACCATTACAGTTCCGGCCACTTCCTCCCCTCCCCTCCCTCGCACTGCATAAACCTTTGCAAAACAGCTGCTACCGATAATGCAAACAACTAACGCCCAATGAAATGTGTGCTGTGAGACCGCCATATACGTATGCCTCACACACACGAACCCTCCCTTTCCGATATTGATTATGGTTACCGCTATGAAGTTGGGATTATGGAAGCAGCTATAGCCTGCACCACCTTCTTCACCACCAGCATCGCGGGCATACGTCGACATGGACTGCGGAGTACATGTGCAACAAACAACGAATGCAATTATGAGCGATGACTCACGCTGCAGTGGAAATCAGTGGTCGCACGAAGGGTGAACGACGCTGCTGATTGTACACATGTACACTAACGCTGTAATGCACTCGGATTCAATGGACCCTCACGCCCAGCCTGCAACAATCACTCTTGGTTAGGCACCGAGTGTATTCTGGTAGTGAGGATTCAGTGGGTCTGTACAAAATTCCACGACATCAACAGGGCGGCATGTTGGGGAAAACGTTTGCGCGGAAGAAAGACTAACTTACACTATCTAAATTATTTGAAAACAACTTCTGCTTATACTTTGATACAAATCATTATGCTTGAATTATGCAGTAGCATACCTGCTTTATCCTATACAGCACATCCGCTTGTTTTCTGCAGTAGATCAAAGTCCGTTTGCAGCAATTTGCAGCACTTGAGCTCATGGCAATATGTACGCACCTGAAATTAATAAATACAATGTGCCCAATCAATAAAGGGTCATTTTGACTGTGTGTCGAAACTTTCTGTACACGACCCTCATCCACAATACATCAGTTGCATAGATCTTTAAATCAACGCATTTTATCCAGTTTAAACACGAACCATTAGTCATGAAAACATTCCAGACATTGTCAAATTTAATACTGAGAATACAGCATTACCTGGTCATTTTTATGCCTGACGTTTATTATTTAATCTTTATGACATGCCATGGGCACGCATCATCGCAATATCGTCATAGGCACCGGAGAAGGTAGGTTGTCGGGCAATATCATAATTCATGTTAAGCTGCTTGCACCATACAAAAAACCCATCCCTGACGTTCAACAACCGAGCCTGCTGTAGCTCACCATGCGTGTTTTGAGTTGTGACTAACCACATTTACATTTGTCCGAATGTAATCACGCTAGGCCAAACTAACCTGTGTCCCCCATCTACATTCCCCTAACATGGCTCCTACACTAGGCCTTCTGCTGCATCATCAAAGGCGGAGATTTCACTGGCTTCGGCTCAAACAATTCCCTCAGCATTGAAGTGAATGTGCTGGTTGCTCAAGTCGGACTTCAGTTTTACCTGCGTGATTCACCTGTTTTTTTGTTTCACCGATTCTGAGCAAGAAGCAATGACTGTGCATCATTTTGCACCTAGGTCCATTTACGGAGCCGGGTGTTAAGTGCTGACAAGCATTTTAAAAACGGCGTGCACAAAATTTCCAAATTATTTTCTAAGAATACACGGCTCTCAAAAACAAGCTTGCAAGTGCCTCAACAATTCTTGGAATAGAGGATTAGAAAAGACATCTTTTGACTAATTTACACGCTGCTACCATGCATTCGTACCTATGAGTTGTGTATTTCAACAGGTAACCAATGTCACGTGATGTTATTCCTTGCAAGTGATACCTAGTTGTTGGTTGGTGTTGAGGAAACTTCATATAGAAGTGATGCTTATTTTAACTTGAATATGAGCAATGCCTTCGACGACTTTCATTTCTATGATTAGTGGTCAGAGCGATAACAACATTTTTCATGATAATGGATTCACACTTTTGACCGATCAGATTATTACTATTATTATTTTGTTTTTATTTTAAAAAAAGGCGCATCTTGGCGTGCAACATAGATGACAGTATCTTATAAGTTTAAGCAAGTCTATTTACGTAAAAAAATATGTTTTATAATTTAGTTTTACTGTTTTTACATCATTTTAAGGCTTTTCAGCAGAAGTTAAGTACTAACTATGGTTGTGAGAAACGTTGGGCTTCAAAAATAATTGCCATCGTTAATGTTTAGTAAGCCAAAGACGTAGGTGAAGAGGGAAACCCCTGATAAAAATGCATACAGGCAAGGTTCGGCCAACCCTTTATTCGCCATTAACGAAGGCACGCTTGAACTGCCCAGGAATGACCTAAACATAAAACATCTCAATCCTTTTCACATCCTGTCTAGCTACTAGCATAATAATTCAAATATGCACCAATTCTCAATGCTGACAAACTTGTTAAAAAATAATAAAAAATACAAGACCTACATTCTAGAAATTGCTATTAAACTGGTCAGACATTCAATAGCATATAATTAGAAAATCCGCACAAGTTCAAAAGCCAAGGAAGTAATAATAAATGTTGAATGTGCACAGAACCGATGATCAGAACTCCTGATTCGTCATGCTAGATGACTGTGATTTTGGAGAACTTAACAGTGCCCAATAATTAAAGATAAGATTAACATTTACAGTGTAGGAGCTGAGCCAATTTGATGTGTTGATAAATTGCTAAAGCCGTGAATTACATTTACCAGAAACGTCATAACAATATGCCTATAAGTCGATTGCCCTGGTTATCTTAAAGAGCAATCATTGGGAAACTGTTATCATTTGTTTAAATTTAAACAGACAAGAGGGCAAACCGTGGTGTGATCTGTTCGATCTCTGCACTTCCAACTTGAATCAACCAAAAAATGAATGAATGATTTATAGTTGTTATAGCCAACAACACGGGTATGGTATCCAAATGGTGCTACACTCCATTTGAAACTATAGTTATTTACACAAATTTTAGCAATCGTCTTCCTCAATATGCAAACAAAACGCATAGACTTGACTGCTATATCTGTTTCTGTGCTTCGTGAATCAACTTTATGCTGGCCACCTGGTCTAGCAAAACTGGCAGTCATCTAAACAATATATGGAATAGTCATCAGAGGGGCAAACAAACGTATGACAAATACCATGGGTTCCCAACATTATTGTTTTATGACTCACACACGTTTGTGTAGTTTTGGTCATATACATACGTACATAAAATACACACATAAAATGATTGCACAAACTATGGCATAGTCCATCAAGTTATCTATGGCATTAACATGGTAATCGTTCGATTCATAGTTTTCAGAAATGTCTGACATCACTAATATAACTACGAAGATGAAGACCCACAAAATTTGAGGCCGTTAACATGATTGCTCGTATGCATGTCATAACAATAAATACTGAATTTGTATAGCAGTACATATGTTAAGCAACAACCTTCTTGTGCAATTAATAACGAGATATATTCAACACAAGTTATCAGCTTATTGCTGGTAATATACGAAGGACCGTACACAATTAATTTGAGAGCTGTTCTGGCGGTTGTATGAATCAAAATATTGTTTATAACATTTTCAATGAAATCTTACATCATAAACTTGGCGGATATCCTTACGTATACCGATTTCAAAGGAATGTCATTGAAGGTACTTAGAAAGGGAGTGATCCCACAGTAGGAAGAACTCCCACGTTAACACGTTTCCAAATTTGCCGAGGGATTCCCCCAGCAGGCAAGGCCAACTTGGTCCTCGTGGGCCCTAACCAGGATATTTTTTCGCAACTTTGGGGGTTATAAAACACGAAAATCCAGGCAACATACTGGATATGTGCTCATCAACCTGTTCAACCGATTAATTTTCGAACATGTGGCCATGGCCACCAAGGAAGAAATACTCAACCCCTGCATGCAGCAGTTTCATATTTAAAACTTTCGTTTTATATACATAGTAAAATACTAAGCACATTGAAGTCGCCTAATTACCGATAAAGGAAGCTTGGCGATTAAAACCCCCAAAATATTTGAAAAAGTATTTTTTTCCGGAATGGTGCATTGCATCGCACGAGACAAGATTCGAACGAAATTCGTGTAAAATTCATTAGTAATAGAAGCGTTAACGAAACTTACCTTTTCGCCAGTAAGTAGCATTATCAATGAGTAGTATAACGTCAGTAAATAAACTTTTTAACTATATAAATGTACACAATCCGATTTTTTTATCTTTTCTATAGGGAAAAGCGAACGTTTGAGAGGAATATCTCCACACACTTTGAACCCACCACACTCGAATTAGCTATGATGTCAACGTTCTAAAAATAAAAACTAACGCATACGTAATGAGAAGCCAATCCGGAGGCTTCTTACGAGCGCGGGAGATGACATCAGTGGCAGCCAATGGAAAGCGCCGTAACATCCTGCATTTTGAATATAAACATTTCCACATGGCCGAGTGAAGCATGGCGGAGGTCCATCCTAATTTCCTCAAATTGCCACCTGTTTTCAATTCTATTTTCCCCTTGGCGACGGGATTTGGCCTAGGAAATGACGTTAATTATTATTCCTCAATTAATGGGAGAACAATGCTATTTGGATCGGAGCACACGTACGTTTCATATTTAACCAATACGTCATTTTGTGCATGAGGCAATGTAATGCATTTTGATTGGCCTCAGAATGAGATGAGATAATGCCTACGAGGATGAATAAACCGGTGATCGTGAAGCCTATTTACTGACTCATCATTGGATTGCATAAAATACTGTTTTGCAATGCAATACAATTAATTGCTAAACCCCAGTT
This sequence comes from Ophyiulus pilosus, assembly GCA_033995625.1. Classification (NCBI taxonomy): domain Eukaryota; kingdom Metazoa; phylum Arthropoda; class Diplopoda; order Julida; family Julidae; genus Ophyiulus; species Ophyiulus pilosus. Next base: position 6,751 of record JAUJYV010002369.1, read on the forward strand.
TGATCGAATACAATAGGCCAGACGATCGAATGTCTTAATTGCTGACCATGCTTTTGGGATATTTTAGAGGACGTATGGTTAGACAAAATAAAACACTTATAATTGTTATTAAGCATTTTGTGTGTCGCAGTAATAGTAACTAACTATTGCATTCGCTACAATAAAACAGATTTCGCCATACGAGACAAGGGCGTCAGCGCAAATATGAAAGTTGTTAATGATACATTTGTAATTTTTTAGCTTCAAAAATGCCTTTCAAACATATTTATAATACAGTTAACTTTATAAATAGTTTGTTTATTAAACTTGTAGCATATATACAAGTAAACTTTTTTGTTGAACTATTTTTATGCACAGATAATCCAGTTCCACTTCATTATCATTTGTGATAAAACAATACAAATATCTAAAAAAAAGTTATTGATATATTGTATGTCGCAATCTTTTGATAGAAATAATCACGTGTTATTAATCTGTAGATCGAAAAGTTGGGGTTTACATTTATATTATCAAAGTGCAAAGGAAAGTTCCAATACAATTCCCATATTTTCATCTGTTTATAATAGTGCTTTTAATATTTTTTATTCTGTGCTGTTTTTTGGAATCTTTATCTAGTTTAAAAACACCATTGCTGTTTCAAGCAGCTGTCAGCAGATGCAATATTGGTGAAACCACCTTGTACATTTGTCCAAGACCTCTCAAACAGTTGCCTTTGGCTGTTCATGGAATGCCATTGCCAACAATGACAAATATGAATTATTTAAAACTCATGTGAGCCATTTTGTTCCCATTAAGAGGATAATGTTAACAACATTCAACAGATCTGTGGGTCATGTGAATAAAACAAAGATTAGCACCAACATGCAAATGGACTCAATTTCCAGATACAAAATTCAGAACATGTGCTTTTCTATCCATTTATTTTCAAAGTTTTATTCTTGTGGCCCGTTGATATAATAAATTTAATGTAAATAAAACAGGTGATTTTAAATTGTCATAGTTATATAGATCAGCTGCACAGTCTCATGAGATATCTAACGTCATTTCATGAGCAAGAGTCATCCATTCCAGTGTTTGTAATTCTCGATAAACTAGAATACTACATACGGCAGATAGAGGTAAATTTGCAGCCCCATTCACCACTTGGCAATTTTTTAGTTTCCTACAAATTTGGAAATTATGAATTGAAAGGTTATTTCAATTTCTATTAAATTTCAGGATTCTAATCACTTAGAAAAGCAATGTGCCAAGTTGTGTGCATTGTTGCAAGAAACTGTCCATTTTTGTTCCATGAAAAGGTAGGCTAGTTAAAGTGTTTTGACTTTGCTTTGCAGGACCTTTAATACTTATACTTACCTTAAATTTATAGACAATCCAGAAGTGAGCTTCTAGTCAGCTGCCAGAAAAGCGATCTTTCAATTAAACTTCTTCATGTTTTTTCCCACTTTTTTCAACACATTTGTTATTTCCACCTACCAGGTTTGTGGAAAAAAAGCACCAATTCAACTCTAATCTCCATATATAACAGCAAATCAATATCAAATAAAGTCAATAAACTGATGTGTCTACTTACAGAAACTAGTCCAATACCAAGCAAGTTTTCAGTGACAATTACTCAGCTGGATGCAGGAAATGTCTCAAATTCTGACAATCTAACTATTTGTCTGAAAAAAAATGTAATCTTTTTGGAAAACATCTTGAAATAAAAATGTATAATGTTTCAAATTGAAATTAACCTGTACATATTTATTGCACTGTGTTAAGTGTAATTATTAAACAAAGTGTTTCAATTTTTCTTTCAAGGAATTTAACTTAACTATTACTTAATTGTTACTACATGTCTACAAATAATAATACAGGCCAAATTGTGCTAGCAATATATAAGATGTCACCATGAGTTTCAAAAGAACACCACAAACTGTGTTAGAAGATGCCAGTATTAGTGAGAACAAAAAAAGACAAGTGGTGATAATCAGATTTTTAAAGACAACATTTGGCCTGACCAATTTGTGTTGATATGACTTAATGACACATATAGATAAGAATTTAATTGCATTGATAATTGCCTATGATATCCATTTTGTAAAATAAAAAGTAGGATAATTCAAATTCAGGTTGCTTTTAATATAATGCATGTGATAGGCATTGCAAAAAAACTATATCAACATGTCTTAATTTAAAATCATTGAACATGTTTAAATGCTTGTTCAGGATGAATGCTAAAAAAGTTCCCACTTGGTATTTAAAATCTTCAAACGTTATCTCGCGTACTAACAATACAGCACTTATTTTAATCATTCTCATTTAAGTATACCATCGTGATAATGTTCATGTGTCATCATCTAACCCTCTTAATCATCTCAATACGACAAGTATGACTGCCATTTTTAACGAGTTCGTTTTTGCAATTCATTTTTTTTTTTATAAAACAGTAAATTCAGCTTTATACAAGTCATGCTTCAACTTATAAAGCGAACAATATTTCAGTACCAAAGTGGGACGCTTTTAAAACCTCAACCCATATTTAAGGAAATTTCAAAAAAATCATGCATTCAACATACATTTTTGTTGTTGTTGAAGGCTATCATTGGCAAATTTAAACTCACAAATTTTATACATTTGCCAATTAGATCTTACAGTTAAATGCAAAAAAAAAAGTTTGTTCCTGGATCTAGTATTATGGACTGTGTTTATAGACCAGGCAGTTGCAGCAAGTTTTTGAACACTGAACTACTAAAGTATGTTCTACAACCAATATTAAAATAACAATTATTAGTTTCTTCCTCGTTAGTCTGATCCTATCGTGAAAGCAAACCTGATTCTTAGAACATCCGTATAATAGAATAAATCCTCAACCATGCCACCTATTATGCCACACAAGTGCATGTTAACACTAATATAATTTACATTTAGTGCAAAACTGATCACACTAACTAATGATATTATTTATGAATATAAGTACTAAATGTACTCTGTACATCTATAATCTTGCACTGATGATCGAAGGCTTGAAAAATTGCATTGATAGAATTATTTCATTGCGGGGGAATCTCTTTGCTCTTAGTAATGTGAGATTATTACCCGAGATAAGAATGAAAGCAAAAAATTAGACTGCAACAAAAATGTTCCTTTGCGATACATTAAAACCAGATCACACATTGCTCGTGGTCATCTCAAACAGCCGATGTCATTAAGGTCACAAAGTCTGGTAGTGATTCAGTCTCGCTTAATTTCATCGAGCTAAACTAACTTGTGGCATTAATGCTGCGTAAAATACAGACCAGGCAGTAAATAACTTACAAAGTACCTACAAGTAAACATTGTACAGTAAATCTAAAATTGTGGTTTCACCCCGATAAGACATTTCTCAAGCCATCCTCAGAGTGAAATCATGAATGTAAACACTGCAATGATTTCAAAAAATTAAGTGTTTTTTTCTGTTTTGAAATGAACGTTCAGTTTGCAGAGGAACAAAACATAAGAATATCAAAAGTTGTTTATCAAAATACTGTAATGATTGACCAGCTTATTGTCAACAGCAGTTAAGCTCACAGGTAAACGTGACTGAGTGGAGTTGACAAAATGATGACATGAATAGATGGTTAAGCTAATAAAAATTGTAGTTTGCAATTCAAACTTTACAATCTGCTTCTAGTTTTTCACTAGCAAAAAAAAAAGTAAAAATTCCCAATTTTGGAATTGGATGATAATATGAATACCAAATGTGTCACACATCACTTGGTCCAAATACCTATGAGCCTCTTGGGATAAAAATCATTTTAAGTTACACAATTCCTTTGTTCTTCACACGTAACAAATATTTGCATTTTTGATTAGAATACTGAATGTGCACAGCCAAAGCATTCTACAAAGCCAGTTCAATGCCATCATGAAACGGTATAAAAACTGAAATTTTGATGTCAATTCGTTTATGACATTTGCCAGCCAAAGACTACGTGCACAACAGGGAAAAAAGAACGACTACAAATAATTAGTCCTAAAGCATTACCAATCCTCTCTTAAATTAAAGATGTTGCTGTCTAATCAGTCGAATGCAGCTATAAAATCTATTGGCAGTAATTAAAAATTGTGTTCTACTTAATTCTGAATACACTTAAAATTCCTTTGCTCCTGTACCAACTGTTCAAACCATCCAGTTTTTGTAATGAACAGCATCAACCACATCGATTTCCAATCTACCTGTGCAATCAACATTTCCATTTACAATACATATTGCACTAGCAAGTCTTCCTGTGTATTAGATCGGGGGAGTCTTAATGTCACTTGTTACGTATAACTTCTAATCTGCTACTGCAGGGATGTTACCACGCCAGCAGCGGCCGTTTCAGAAACTTCACTTGGCAAACAACTGCTTCATATCGGTCAACGCTTTTTCGATCTGTCGAGCAAAACGACTGGAATCCTGCAACAATACAAAAAAATAAGATAGATTATAGAGTGACGAGCAAAAAAAAAAATGGTAAAAGCAAAGGATTTGTTAAAAAGTTACTCACAGTTTCCGGACTAGATTTCTTACTCGAGATATGGAAGAAGATCATATCCTCGCCGGCTATAATGTACGAAACTCCATACCCGTCGTCTGCGACCTAAGATTGAACGTCTTCGTTAAATAAAAGGTCCTCCATTTCTCTATTTAAACATGTTTGCAACAAAATGTCACTGACCGGCCCAAATCCTCCACCAGCCGAAATGCATCCAGGATGTTTCTTCAGATCTAATCGAGTGGTTTGGCCGTGGGGCGTCTAAGACAAAATTTGATCATTTTAACTTAAATGTATTATCTAAACAAGCGTTAAAGAGGTATGTAGATTTTTTTACCTGGCTGGTGGATAACCGCCATGGTTCACTAAGGACCTCTTTTAAGAAAGGCGAATCAATTTCCAAATATTTTGAGATAACATATAGGCAGAATAGATGACGATCGATTCCCTTGCCACACATTGCATCCTGATATCCTCTTTGATGAATTGAACAGGCATTTCGGAAAAGGTTTATTCGGTCAGAAATCTGAAATTTACATCGATTAATATATTTCCTAAAAATGTTACAAATAAACTGCAAGACACGGAAACTAACCGTAGCATTTTTGTCTTCCATAGCGCGAACCCAAACACTCGATTCAATGGTGCAAGGTCTGACAGTTTCGGTACGCCCTTCTCGATAAAGCCTCGTCATTGACGCTTCATACGTCAAACAGAATTTGCCAGAATCCTTAAGTATAATAAATTTGTAAAGAAAACATCGTAATTTTTGAAACTGAGCAAACAAGACATGCAAGCAGGAATTATTCCTTCAGAAATACATTATGATCATAACTAACCCGAAAGTAAGCCAATTGCAGAGCCATTTGAAGATATGCATCGGGGCTGACTTTGCAAACCTTCATGAATCCTTTGCCGTATGCATCGTGCACAAATATTCTAAGGTCAACGTCGTTCAGAATATTTTGAGCCAGATGAACACAATTATTAATCAATTCCAAAGCCTATAATAATACAAAAATATAAGCATTTATACATCATAATAGTTCTCCTATTTCGATTCATAAAAATATGCATTGGGGAAAACTTGCCGGCAATGGAAGATCCCATTTGAGGTGCATCGCAGCTGGTGGATCAAATTCAGGAACACCTATGCAATGACCATCCTTCGAATATCTAATCCCAACCAGTTAAATCATTAGTTATTTGTCAACAGTCATTAAAATTAGTTTACAAAAAAACAATCATGTGTGTTATTTATAGAAAAGTAGGACATAAGTTCTCAAATTTTTGTACTATGTGCCACATTTGGCAAAGCAACTTTCTGTCACTGTGCACTATAAATAGGTAAAATTGAATGAAAATTGTTACAATCAAATTTCATTTGAGAACCTATGCGATAGGAAACAACAGGGATGAAGCATGTACTAGAAATAGAGACTTTAGAAAAGAGGAATTTGAAAGAATATGCATTTGTTTTAGCAACAGCTTCATCAAAATGTACAAACCATATTGGCAGAAAATAACATTCTAATTTCAGTCTTTTTAAACGAAATTGATGTAAACGTTAAAAATCGCCTAATCGACTACTTTATTTAATAAAAAATGCATATTTGTGA
>JAUJYV010002370.1:0-12863 GCA_033995625.1 Ophyiulus pilosus
CAACAAAAGCATTTGTATACAAATTCAAAAATACGTCTTCAGGTTACGAGTTTTGTTTAACGTGTCTTTCATTTGTGAAGAATGGTGTTTTACACATTCCAGACTAGGGTGGAGCCCATGATAGGAACACTAGATACAAGTGTGGTGGATAAAAATCACGACGAAGTTTTAGAATCATATAAAGGGCTTCTGTTTTTGCTAAAATTACACGGCTTCAGAATCGAGTTGGATGATTCTAAAAACACCGAACCAATTCTCTACAAAAGCTATCGTTGCGTTTGGTTATTGTCAAGCATTTGGTTGACGATGGTCAATGTGAAAAGTTTACTTTGCGCTATAAAAGAAAAGATGAATGGCGAAGAATCAGCGGTGTTTTCGGCAATATTTTTCAGTGACCATTTTGTGACAATCTTACTATTGACTTCTAATTGCATTAGCTCCAAATCTGAACAGTTTGCAAATGCTATAAAACAAGTATTTACCATGGGTCGTTTGCTGAGCATCAACGCAACAGATTCAGATTTTCCAAAAAACATTCGTCGTGTATCTAAAATTCTTACTACAACCTGCATTCTTATATTCATTGCGTGTGTAGTTCCTGACGTATTTTACGTTTCAATGCGGATTTATAGTCAGGATCAACAATTTTTCGACAAGATATCAGATCTCTATTTCTTCTCAGGAGATTCCACTTTCACTCGCATTGGAATACTGATAATGGAAATCATTTTTATAGTGCTAACTAGTTGTGTGCAATGCTACGCATCTCTCGTCATTTTAATAGTCTACACATTGTATAGCTACTTCAGACAACTTAATATACATTTTTCCAAGAAATCGGAAAAACGGATGATAAATATACGCCAAATGCAAGTGATGAAACGACACCATCAGAGAATAAGCGAAACTGTACGTTTAGTCAACACTGCCCTATCACCACATTTATGCGTGCTGTTTTTGATCAAAGTTGCCGAACTTGTGGCTAGTTATGACAATATTAGGGAGACATTTACATATGATGACAAAGTATTCTTCGTACAATCCGTTATATTGTTGACGTCGACTATCGTATTTATTTTGGCCATAACAATCACGTCCGGAAAATTATTCATTGAGGTAAGACAAATATAATGATAACGTCTTAAATACTTAAATTTGTTATTTTCAAGAGAAACGATTAGGGTATTCTAACAGAAGGTGCCATCAATATGAGAAAGCAAATGTTTTTACCCTTAAATTTCGTTAATGGTTTAAATTGGTTTTATCGACAAATTTCGAGGTTAGCAAAAACGAATTACGATTTAAAAACAATATTTTTATCACCTTTCATAATTGCATTTTTGAAAGATTTATTACCGGATAAGTTATCAATCTTACATAATGTCTAGCAGATGCACTTATAGCTATTTATAAATTACATTTTCGTACCAACGCCCATTTGTGTATCTACCAATTTCAAAGTCAACGAGTTTTAATATTATAAAACCTAATAAGGGACATTAACACTTCATTACGTTGTTTACTCTAAACTACAAATATGCGTATGGTTGTCATGGTATCGAAGAAAATATTATGGAGTGATAAAAAGCAACAACAAAAGCATTTGTACACAAATTCAAAAATACGTCTTCAAATTTTGTTTACGTGTCTTTCATTTTGTGTAGAATGGTGTTTGGCACATATCAGACTAGGGTGGAGCCCATGATGGGAACATTAGATACAAGCGTGATGGATAAAAATCACGACAAAGTTTTAGAATCATATAGAGGTATTCTGTTTTTACTGAAATTACACGGCTTCAGAATCGAGTTGGATGATTCTAAAAACACCGAACCAATTCTCTTCAAAATCTATCGCTGCGTTTGGTTATTGTCAAGCATTTTCTTGACGATGGTCAATGTGAAAAGTTTACTTTGCGCTATAAAAGAAAAGATGAATGGCGAAGAATCAGCGGTGTTTTCGGCAATATTTTTCAGTGACTATTTTGTGGCCCTCTTACTATTAACTTGTAATTGCATTAACTTCAAATCTGAACAGTTTGTAAATGCTCTAAAACAAGTATTTACCATGGGTCGTTTGCTGAGCATCAACGCTACAGATTCAGATTTTTCAAAAAACATTCGTCGTGTATCTAAAATTCTTACCACAACCTGCGTTCTTATAATCATTGTTTGTTTAGTCCCTGACTTGTTTTATATTTCAATGCGCATTTATAGTCAGGAACAAGACTATTTCAACATGATGGCAGATCTCTATTTCTTCTCACGAGATTCCATTTTCACTCGCATTGGAATACTGATAGTGGAAATCATTTTTGTAGTGCTAACGAGTTGTGTGCAATGCTACGCATCTCTCGTCATTCTAATAGTCTACACATTGTATATCTACTTCAGGCAACTTAATATACATTTTTCCAAGAAATCGGAAAAACGGATGATAAATATACGTCAAATGCAAGTGATGAAACGACACCATCAGAGAATCAGCGAAACTGTACGTTTAGTCAACACTGCCCTATCACCACATTTATGCGCGCTATTTTTGATCAAAGTTGCTGAACTTGTGGCTAGTTATGATACTATTAGGGAGACAATTACATACGATAACAAAGTATTTTTCGTACAATCCGTTTTGTTGTTGTTGTCGACTATCGGTTTTATCTTGGCCATAACAATCACGTCCGGAAAATTATTCATTGAGGTAAGACAAGTATATAACATAATGTCTTAAATACTTAAATTTGTTATTTTCAAAAAAACGATTAGGGTATGCTGATAGAAGGTGCCATCAAAATGAGAAAGCAGATGTTTTTACCATAAAATTTCGCAGTTTAAATTGGTTTTATCTCGACAAACTTCGAGGTTGGAAAAAACAAATTAGATTTAAAAACAATATTTTTATCACCTTTCATAATAGCATTTTTGTAAGATTTATTACCGGATAAGTTATCAATCTTAATGTTCAGCAGATGCACTTATAGCTATTTGTAAATTACATTTTCGTACCAACGCCCATTTGTGTACCTACCAATTTCAAAGTCGACGAGTTTTAATATTGCAAAACCTTTCAATGGTTACCTAACACTTAATTACGTTGTTTACTCTAAACTAAAAATATGCATATGGTTGTCATGGTATCGAAAAAAAACAGCAGCAAAAACATTTGTATACAAATTCAAAAATACGTCTTCAAGTTACGAGTTTTGCTTAACGTGTCTGTCATTCGTGTAGAATGGTGTTTGACACATATCAGACTAGGGTGGAGCCCAAGATGGAAACCTTGGATACAAGCGTGGGAGATAAAAATCACGACAAAGTTTTAGGATCATATAAAGGGATTCTGTTTTTACTGAAATTGCACGGCTTCAGAATCGAGTTGGATGATTCTAAAATCACCGAACCAATTCTCTACAAAATCTATCGCTGCGTTTGGTTATTGTCAAGCATTTGGTTGACGTTGGTCAATGTGAAAAGTTTACTTTGCGCTATAAAAGAAAAGATGAATGGCGAAGAATCAGCGGTGTTTTCGGCAATATTTTTCAGTGACCATTTTGTGACAATCTTACTATTGACTTCTAATTGCATTAGCTCCAAATCTGAACAGTTTGCAAATGCTATAAAACAAGTATTTACCATGGGTCGTTTGCTGAGCATCAACGCAACAGATTCAGATTTTCTAAAAAACATTCGTCGTGTATCTAAAATTCTTACTACAACCTGCGTTCTTATATTCATTGCGTGTGTAGTTCCTGACGTGTTTTACGTTTCAATGCGGATTTATAGTCAGGATCAACAATTTTTCGACAAGATATCAGATCTTTATTTCTTCTCAGGAGATTCCACTTTCACTCGCATTGGAACACTGATAATGGAAATCATTTTTATAGGGCTAACTAGTTGTGTGCAATGCTACGCATCTCTCGTCATTTTAATAGTCTACACATTGTATAGCTACTTCAGGCAACTTAATATACATTTTTCCAAGAAATCGGAAAAACGGATGATAAATATACGCCAAATGCAAGTGATGAAACGACACCATCAGAGAATAAGCGAAACTGTACGTTTAGTCAACACTGCCCTATCACCACATTTATGCGTGCTGTTTTTGATCAAAGTTGCTGAACTTGTGGCTAGTTATGATAATATTAGGGAGACGTTTACAAGTGATGACAAAGTATTTTTCGTACAATCCATTTTGTTGTTGATGTCGACTATCGTATTTATTTTGGCCATAACAATCACGTCCGGAAAATTATTCATTGAGGTAAGACAAGTATATAACATAATGTCTTAAATACTTAAATTTGTTATTTTCAAAAAAACGATTAGGGTATGCTGATAGAAGGTGCCATCAAAATGAGAAAGCAGATGTTTTTACCATAAAATTTCGCAGTTTAAATTGGTTTTATCTCGACAAACTTCGAGGTTAGAAAAAACAAATTAGATTTAAAACAATATTTTTATCACCTTTCATAATAGCATTTTTGTAAGATTTATTACCGGATAAGTTATCAATCTTACATAATGTTCAGCAGATGCACTTATAGCTATTTGTAAATTACATTTTCGTACCAACGCCCATTTGTGTATCTACCAGTTTCAAAGTCGACGAGTTTTAATATTGCAAAACCTTTCAATGGAAATTAACACTTAAGTACGTTGTTTAATCTAAACTAAAAATATGCATATGGTTGTCATGGTATCGAAAAAAAACAGCAGCAAAAACATTTGTATACAAATTCAAAAATACGTCTTCAAGTTACGAGTTTTGCTTAACGTGTCTGTCATTCGTGTAGAATGGTGTTTGACACATATCAGACTAGGGTGGAGCCCATGATGGGAACCTTGGATACAAGCGTGGGTGATAAAAATCACGACAAAGTTTTAGAATCTTATAAAAGGATTCTGTTTTTACTGAAATTACACGGCTTCAGAATCGAGTTGGATGATTCTAAAAACACCGAACCAATTCTCTACAAAATCTATCGCTGCGTTTGGTTATTGTCAAGCATTTTATTGACGCTGGCCAATCTGAAATGTTTAATTTGCGCTATAAGAGAAAAGAAGAATGGTGAAAAATCAGCGGTGTTATCGGCAATATTTTTCAGCGACTATTTTGTGGCAGTCTTACTACTTACATTTAATTGTATTAACTCCAAATCCGATCAATTTTCCTATGCTCTAAAACGAGTGTTTACTATGGGTCGTTTGCCGAACATCAGTGCCACAGATTTTCAAAATAGCATTCGTCTTTTATCTAAAATTCTTACCGCAACCTGCGTTCTTATATTCATTGTGTGTATAGTCCCTTACATCTCGTTCGTTTCAATACGCATTTATAGACAGGATCAAAAATATTTCGACGGGATGGCAGATTTCTATTTCTTCTCGCGAGATTCCATTTTCACACGCATTGGAACATTGATCATGGAAATAATGTTTGCAGTGCTAACGAGTTGCGTGCAATGCTACGCATCTCTCGTCATTCTTATAGTCTACACATTGCATAGCTACTTCAGGCAACTTAACAGGCAATTTTCAAAAAAATCGGAACAACGAACGATCAATATACACCAAATGAAAGTGATGAAACGACATCATCAGAAAATCAGCGAAACTGTACGTTTAGTCAACACTGTCCTATCACCACATTTATCCGCGCTGTTTTTGATCAAAGTTGCTGAACTTGTTGCTAGTTATGATATTATGAGGCTTACAATTAAACATGACGACAAATTGTATTTCGTACAATCCGTCTTGTTGTTGCTGTCGACTGTCGGTTTTATTCTGGCCATAACAATTACGTCCGGGAAACTATTCAATGAGGTAAATACTGTATAGGTAAACTTATATCAGTGTACGTGTAGTGAATAATTAAAACGATATGAATCTCCTTCATTTTTTGAAGTGTTTAAATATGTTCTGAAAAAAAAATCATCTATTAACGTAAATGCTAAACTTGATCCATTATTCAATTCTAATGCATCTTAGGTTAGGGCTGTTTTGTTCTAGTCGTGTGGTTGATTATTATATATAACTTCTTTTATTTGCCTTGTCAAATTGAAAAAATAAAATAGACATAAATTTAATAATCGACCTTAAAAACTCGGACAAATAGCAAACTGTCCACTGCCCTTTGGAATAAAAGCAAAGGAATATTATTAAGTTATTGTTTACAATTTTGATTTTAATACACAACAGCGGCATGTATACTTAGTTTATAGTTCAAAATTAATTTGCAAATTGAATATTCTTAGCAAGGCCCATTTGTGTAATCTATTACTGCCCAAATTCTAATAAAACCTTTCAAAGGAAATTTGAACTAGATCACGTTGTTTACTCAAACTACAAATATGCGTTTGGTTGCCATGGTAATGAAGATGATAACACTGAGGCGATAAAAACAAAAGCAACATCCAAAAAACATGTCTTCAGGTTGGAGTTTAAGTATCGTTTAACGCGTCTCCCATTAGAGTATAAAATGGTGTTTTATACATTTGAGAGTAGAGTGGAACCCTTTGCTACAAGTGCGGTGGATGCAAATCTCGACCCCGTATTGCAATCGTGTAAATGGATGCTGTTTTTATTGAAATTGCACGGCTTTCGAATCGAGTTGGAAGATTCTAAAAAAACAGAACCAATTTCCTACAAAATCTATCGTTGCATTTGGTTAGTGTTAAGCATTTTTATGTCGTTATGCAATATGAAAAGCTTATATCAAGGGATAAGAGGAAAGATAAATGGAGAAAAGAAAGCTGTACTTTCAGCAATATTTTACAACGATCAATTTGTGACATTTTTACTCTTGGCTTACAATTGCGCCAACTCCAAATTCGAACAGTTCGCATATGCACTAAAAAGTATGTTCACCATGGTTCGAATGTTAAACGTCAATGCTACTGTAGATTTTGCAAATAACGTTCGTCGTTTGTCTAAAATCCTTACCACGACCTGTGTTGTTATCTTCATCGTGTGTTTAATTCCTAACATCGTTTACTTTGCAATACGCATTTATGATAATGATCGCTATATATTTGGAAGAAATGTCCGATTTCTACTTTTTCTCAAGAGATTCCGTTTTAACACGCTTTGGAATGTTGACGATGGAAATCATATTTGCCGTGCTAATGAGTTGTGTGCAATGCTACGCTTCCCTAATCATTCTAATCGTCTACACCTTGCATGGCTGCTACAGGAAACTTAACAAGCACTATGTCAAGAAATCTAAACAAAGGTCTATAAGTATACGCCATATGCAAGTGATGAAACTACACCATCAGAGAATCAGTGATACTGTTCGATTGGTCAACGCTGCCCTATCACCGCATTTATCCGCGCTGTTCTTTATCAAAATGTTTGAAATTGTGGGGAGTTATGATACCATGAGGTACATAATTAAATACGATGACAGCGTGTATTTGCTTCAATCCGTTTCGTTGTTGATGGCGACTATCGGCTTTATTCTGGTCATAACAATCATCTCCGGGAAACTGTACAATGAGGTAAACACAAATGTTTGTATGGACATATTCCAAACGCTTTTCGAAACATCTGTCAAGCGTCTTCAGAAGTGTCAAAGGGTGGCGCGAAATAACTCATCACGCGTCAGTATAGTCATGTGAATTAATTCATCGGATTTTTTAATATGTATACAACAATTTCATGTGTAGACAGCTGTTTCGCACCGTGGCAAAGATGCATAAAATGCAATCAGTGAAGCAAATTTCACCCATTAACTTTTTGATCTCTAAAGTAAAACTATAGAAATCGATTATTGTTATTCGATATGACGTTGGTCGATGTGTGATATTAGAATTTTGTAAGTGCTTAAAAAAAGTTCAGAAAAAAAACAGCAATTAGTGTAAATGCTCAACTAGGTTTATTATTAAATTCCGTTGCATCTTAAGGCAGAGCATTTTTTTTTCACGAAAGGTGTTATCGATTATTAAATAGAGAATGTTTAAATGGAAAAATGTTTTTTTTAAAAAAAAAACATGTTTTACACAGTATTCAATAATAATCGACACCACTCTGAGACAATCATCCTACCACTCTTTAGAACAATTGGTATCGATCAAAGTAACATTGTAATCGCACTTGTATTTACAAATTGATTCAAAAGTTAATGTTAAAATGCACTTTGAACATTGATTTTAGCGTTGATTTTTGGATCAAACATCTGACGTGTGTAATTGGATTCTGCATGCAAGAACGGGTGCTGTAAGCGTATATGAGGCAAACCATACCAACAAAGAAGCAAATATGGAAAGCCTTTATTAAGGGGTAAAACTATGTCTACGCTTTCGCATTAATCATGGACATATACATTATTTTTTCACGAACCAGACCTTAAAATTATCATATTTTAATCATCTAACAACCCATATAAAAATCTATGAGATTCAAAAAGACTTGCAATAGGTAGAAAGGGTAAAAAAATCAATTAACATTTGTAAGCATTATTAAGGATCGTTACTGCAGATAGCATTTCCTTGAAATATATTTTAATAAAATGGCAGGTTACTCGTAAAAAAAAGTTAACAGTACTGAAATCTATTAAAACGTCAATGTAAAATTTAATAGAAGGCATTATTGATTATGCACCTCATTAGCAAGTCATATCGTACCGATAACGATGTAATTAAAAAAAATGAACGAGTTTGCCTGTTATAAAACCTTTTTTCTTAATGAATACTAATATTTTAAAATGCATCTGAATATTCCACTTATTATCTAAGTGCACGTACTTGTTAATGCATTTCCGTGCATGCATTAAGGCACATAAAAACTTTAAAAAAAATAAATAAATGATGTTGATAGGAGGACGAATTTCAAGGGTCACTTTACATGAGTATAAAGTTCAGCTCTTAATGCAATTTCATATGTTGCGCTTAACTCTGTAAGAATTGGTTTAAAAAACAATCATCAAGGCTAAAAATGGCTACAACAGTCAATTTTCCATATTTTGCTTGGGGGAATTCCCGAAAAATACATGAAATTCGAAACAGGGTAGAGGCGATACCAGATACGGCCGAGTACGAGCGTAATCGGGATCGTTTCGAAGCATGCAAAATGCTCCTCGCCTTTCTGCCCTTAGGTGCTATAAAAATCGACACAAAATCCCCGAATATCCAATCTGAGGGTCTCCTGCTTAAGATCTACCGTGCTGTACTGGTCTTGTTCTGCCTGCACTACATCGCAGGTTCCCTGAAGGGCCTGATCGGCGTGATCAATCACATCATGGTGCAAGACAAAAATTTCCAGTTGACCAAGCAGCTGCTCTTCCTTGACCATTTCGTCACATTTTCCGTATTGGTCAGTTTTACCCTAAAGCGTCGTTTCATAGTGGCCACCATCAGGGAGGTGTTCGGCATGCCAAGTCAGGTCAACATGTGTCCTGCTCTTCTGAAACGGATCAACCGATGGGGTAAAGTCCTGGCCTTCCTGTGTATACTCAACTGGATCCGTTACACCATTTCGGCCTTCACCAGTGTGACCCTTTCCAGTGACAAAAGCTTCAGCGGTATCCTGAAGAACTATTACTACGGCATCCCTTTTCCTGGCCGCGCTTACGCCCAGATGATCCTGTACACCTTTGGTTTCTTCAACGGTCTGCTGATCACCTGCGCCAATTTGTATTCGGGGCTGATCATCTTGGTCTGTTTCACTTTGTATTGTTGCATGAAACAGTTGAATGACAACACATCCCAACTGCTACGTTTTGATCTGGAAGCCCTGAACGAAGCCCAAGAAAAGCAGCAGCGATTGGACAGGCTGATCAGACGTGTAAACGAAGCGTTCTCGCCCATCGTGTTTCTCCTTGTGTTTGCAAAAGCGTCGCAAGTTATGACCGCTCCGAAAACAGCAAGGGCCAGTTTGAACGAAAACAACGTGCATGGTATCATCTTGTTTCAACAAACCGCGGCCCTGTTTGTCACCGCCACGTCCTTCATCATTGCATTGAGCTACACTGGAGGTCAGGTTTTTGGAGAGGTAATCTGGGATATGTATTCATGACTTATCGAGAACACTAAGTTTAATCCTGAATCTGGTAACCTCTACTACTATCGAGTTTCTTCTTTTATGGTCCAGACTTACATACATGTTGTTTTCCGCATCAACCTTAAGGTCTTTATGGTCTTTTTGATCCACGGCCTTCATAATTGCATTTATCTTCACCGGAAGTCAGGTTTACAGAGAGGTAATTTAGGATGTAGCTACTACTAAATGCAAAAGGACCCATTTCTATATACCAACGAAAGCATTATGAAATGACATCACAAAGAGCTGTGAGAAATATATTAAAGACACCAGACATAATGAACAATCCAGCTCAAAAACACTTTTCATCTCTTTCATGTATTTTTTTTTTACCTTATAAGTAAATTGAAAAACTAACTATCTTGAATACCTTTTCAACAATTTATGCTTAAGCATGATGTTCACATGTTCACTAGGTTTTACTGCTAATGTATTATCAATAGTTTCTCCATCATTTAACCATCAAGCTAATTAAGAAAAGCGCCGATTCGAGATACTACTTACAAGCAATGTTCATTAATTGATTTAATTATATATTTGTATTGCAGGCCCAAGAGACTTTTAATGTCTTGTTGAACATCGGTCTGAACAACCCAGAAATCTATAACGAAGGTGTGGCAGAAATGAGCAAAGTAAGTGAAAACATAATACTTGTTGCTCTTTGCTAAATGTAATCAATACTTAAAGTGCGGTATGTAATTCGTTTTCAGAGTTGTCATCTGACTACACTATTTGCTGCCCAGCGCTTGACCCAGCCAGTTGGAATTACAGCATCTGGATTATTCACAATCAATTACAGTTTGTTGGCTGTTGTAAGTAAAATCATACAGCATCAAATTCTGCCAGGTTCACGTGGAATCATTGTTCAATAATTTAATGAAACCTCAATTGCTGTTGTCTTTCGTTTTGTACACAATTAACTACAAAACATTAGCAACAGCATTAATCAAAATTTTAAAATACCGATACATTACAAGATTCAGTGGGGAGCTACTTGTCTATTGTTTTAAAACTATAAATTTAGAAATACCTTTTTTGATCTTTTAATATTTGTACTAATTAATTAATTCGGAGTCATAACTTATTTCATTTTTTTTAAAGGTAATCAGCACCACTGTAACGTACGTCACGCTCATTTCTGACGCCTAAATTACATGGTACAAACGAATGGACTTTTACAAAAACTCCGCTACAATGGAACACTACTACAAAATACTACATTGCAAACAGCATTTGTAATTTCAGAGATTATAGCACATTAACTACGATCACCTATATTACGATGTACTTTACGTCTACACGCATTCAGCGTTTGTTTATGAATCAAATAAATAATTATTCTACTACTGCATCTGAAACAACATCTGCCAATACATCTTTTATTTTAAAGAATGTACTTTCATAAACCAACAAATGCATGGTTGTTGTCAAGTTTACTTGTTACATTTCAAACAGAAAATATTTTGGATACCGTAAAACGTGGATATTTAGGACCAGTTTATGGTGTTTTTTTATTGCAATTCTGAAAAAGTGTTCAGTAATTACGACCTGAAACTGACCAAGTCGAAATAGAATTGACCCTCCACACGTTTAAATTTTGCCGCCATTGGGTGTGCCATGCTATTGTCATAGGATACGTGGTTAGGATTTTTCGACTATCTCCACCACTTCAAATGAAGAAACGTTTCGTTGTTTTCTATCCAAAGGATGGCCGAAAAGTTGGTATTGCAGCCAATACCTTCGATGAACTTATTCAAAACGCTTGCAACAAATTTAAGGTAAATATCAAAACAGCTGCAGAACATCAAACTATCGAAACTACCGTATACCGTATACAGGAGAGGTCAAAGCAGACTTAAGGCTTATTTTACGTACGCTACTACACCCAGCTGTGCGTAACTTTCAACAGGTGTGCCACCGGAGTTTACGAAAGAGTCGAAAATGTACCTGAAATTTGTATGCTAGAAATTGTTCAACCTACTTTAATACTCAAACCCTGATTTTTTCATTAAAAATCTCTTAATCTTATAAAAGTTAACGTATGGATGCCAGCCAACGCCTTAACGTTAACGGCGGGAAGCTAGGGAGGAGCCACGGACTTAACTACCCAATGAACTAAATGAACGTCATGA
The DNA here is from genome assembly GCA_033995625.1 of Ophyiulus pilosus. Classification (NCBI taxonomy): domain Eukaryota; kingdom Metazoa; phylum Arthropoda; class Diplopoda; order Julida; family Julidae; genus Ophyiulus; species Ophyiulus pilosus. The sequence continues at coordinate 12,176 of JAUJYV010002370.1, forward strand.
GTGCGCATGACGTTCAGTTAATTCATTGGATAGTCAAGTCCGTGGCTCCTCCCCTGGCGCAAACTCTCTATTTTCGAGTAATTTTGTGTGCCATGATCCTGAGTTGAAAAACATTAATTTACAGTTAAGAGGACCAAAGCATGTACAGGAAAAGCCCCACACACGTATACGCCGGAAAAGGATTACAGGAAAATATATAGAAAGAATGATTCCTGATCATATTTGCCTAGTAAAATTATCAAATTTTGGTTGGTAAAATTATGAAAAGTGATCAGGAAAGCCGACAACCAAGTTTCGAACCCAAGTTTTCCCATTGTTTGACGATTTTAACGTTGGCCTATTTCTGCACACGAGGGCTAAAAACCAATACCAGGGGGCGAGCTTCCTATATATCCAACCTGGGAATTTTTTACCTACGAGGGGGATACGTATGATGACTTTCGCCCCCCTCTCGAGAGGTCTTTAGCGTTGCGTTAAGGATCTACACAGGAGCTCAGTTTAAATTGGAATAGTACAATAACAAATAAACCTTCTGAAAAATCCCACATAAGGAAAACTTTGTGCACTGCACCAGCATTCAACAAATTAATAAATATTTCTGTTGATTATGCCTGAATTGCTGTAGGTTCCATTGAACGGAACCAGAATCCTACTCGAGGATGGGACAGAAGTGGAGGACGATGACTAT
>JAUJYV010002371.1:0-12862 GCA_033995625.1 Ophyiulus pilosus
ACGAGTAATATTACAATATTTATTTAAAAGGTTAACAGTCATTGTTTCCCACCTTTGGAAATGATTTGTGTAACATTCGTTCACGACATTGCATCACCAACAACAATTAATATTTTAACTAAATTTTATTTTAAACACATTCTATAAAAAGAAATTTACTATTTGTACTTTAAACGAAACGTTATTTTAAAGATATTATTTACGATATATTCTGTACAGTAAATGTCAATTTATAATCGAAAAATGTATTTACATGTAAAGTGTTTTTTATACAAAATATTTTATAAACTCGTGTCTCATGAACTAAGTATTACTTTTTTCATTTAGTATACTTGTAGAATTTAACACTTTTGAATAAATATGGTGGCTTACCTAAAGTCAAGGGTGACACAAGATGCAGGCCAATTGACATAGCTCCTGCGCTACCACCTAATAAGGTCACTTTTCCGGGATCGCCTCCAAATTTGCGGATATTTTTTTGAACCCATTTTAGAGCAGCTACTTGATCAAGAAGGCCAAAATTTCCTGTTGTGGAAGAATCGCCTGTGCTCAGGAATCCTTGAAGTAAATTATTAAAAATGTTAAACCTCAATCTTAATCATAATAGCTTTCCAAAAATTTGTATGACGCCAAAACAAAATAGCTTATTTTCGTTGACATTTAGCATGAAATTTGTGAAAATATCATGAATAAGATCCATATTGTATATGCTACCAATCAATGTGGAAGCTGACAAATATACAGTCAGCTCATTAAGGTTGCAGAATATGTTATAACCTTTAGAAACATTTTCAGAAATATTCCATTTGAAATATGCTATATTATATGCCATGTGAATAATATAGATGAAAGTATAGTCACAATGTAAATAGGGAAATTCATACCTAGACTGGAAAGCCGATACTGTATTGCCACTATTACAATTTTGTCGTAAGACATCAGTCGTGCTGGATGCATGTCATCTAGCGTAGCTGAACCATATGCAAAACCTCCACCATGGATTACCACCAAGACCGGCAAGAATCTGTTTACTGAGGACAACTGAAAATTGCAAATTTTTTAATATTTGTGAATTGTTAGGCGCTTTCGAAATCAAGATGGCTGTCCGATTGCCTGGTTACCGAATGGCAGAAAACATTGAGGGTCAAGCAGTTCTCGTCCCCGACGTGCGTAATTCCATTGGATAATTGTGGACATTTGGCCGACTCGTTTGTGGCATTATGGATGCCGGACCATGGTTCCGCAGGTTGTGGTGCCTTCATGGAAATGAGAATTATAATTTAATTACGTATGCAATCGACATGAAATTATCTTCGAAAACCAAATATTAAGCCCAAATGTTTGACCTAACCTTGCTCAGCCATATGTATAAGGTAAAAATTCCAAAAATCGTGATATTTAATCGTTATACTTTTTTTTAGAAAATTGTTGTTAGAGAATGACAATCCATATCGAAGAGTTGTGAACCATGGACTCAACGCTCTTTGATATTTGATGCCTGCTTCACTAATTATTTTCAAATATCTCTATCCTGCACTAAGCACATCTACAGCATATATTCAGATTTACACCAACGTCATGTGATTCGAACACTCGCCCATTAACCTCATCGATTTCTGTTATAAAGTTAATTACCCCGACATATGGTTAACTTGGGCCAGGACATTTTTCAAGGCATATCCTAAGTGAAAAAATTATAGAAAGAAATATGCTGGCTGAAAAAGCCCCACTGAAACCTGCTTAAGACATTCCTTCTATACAAAACGATGATTGGCCCAAAGTTACCACCCTTGTCCCAAATTATCCACATTGTACGGTGGTGTTGAAGTTTACCTTAAATCGAAGATTCCCAACTGGCGGCTTTGCAAAAGGAACTCCTTTAAAGGCGTAAAATGGCTCCCCATGGAGATTGTTCATAAACCCACCCCTAAGAAGACCCTGTTCAACTCTCACAACAGGATCGGTTAATATATTTGCCCTTGTGCAACTGAACTGCAGAAAGACCATCCAGGCAGCAATGCAGTAGATCAATTTCATAATGAAAGCTCAATTATCAAATTCTTTGCGGTTTGGCATACTATTGATGTTCTCGTTAGCTTATTTTATCCACATTGAAGTTATCATGCATCAGGTTCAACCTTTATACTAACCATGCCTGTTTAAGCTTGCGCTGATGGGTTTACCCAAATGCAACAGTAAACATCATGACCATAATTAATAATGATAACCTTGATAAAAAAACTCAGTTTCGAAGAAATACGATAATAACGTTTACCATATGCATACAAAAGCTTAATTATTTCTATAGTAATAGTCGTGTTTACTCTGCACTGAATAACAGATATTATTCCATAAAATATTTTAGCAAGTTTGTTGCATGGCTTGATACATGTATATGCATGCTTTTTTCAAATCATTAGGGGTACTCAAACAGACGCCAAAAAATTAGCAGATGCATGCAGTTGGCCCCTGCACATGTGCTGACCTCCTTTTGACATAGGCTCATAGCCCCTTCTAATTGGCGCGACCTACTGCAATGGGCCTTGTAGAAGTGCTGGAGAAAAAAGGAGGTGAACTAGAAACACCTATGTAAGTGTAAAAGCCTGTGCAAGCTGCATTTGTGGACATCACAAAAGACACTCAACTTGTGGAGCTTAGCAGAGCTGCTTTAATCTACTGTGCATGTGCCCCATATGTGGGCCAAATGCATATAGCCCAACTGCCCAAGTGAAAAGTTCGTTTGAGTACCCCTATTGTAAAACTTGTCATACAGCATTATGACACAGCAAAATCATGATGATGGTTGCATAAATTCAATACAAAATGCTTTATTTTTTATCAATTCAAATCGTTTTACAGCTAGGGTTAAATTTGTTGCCATCACCTAAAAATCAAATTACTTGCTATAAATTAAAATTCGTTCAGAATCTTTTCAGAACGTGTTAATTGTTGAAATTTATAATCTGCTGAGCTGGGTAACTTAATGTGTGTCCTGTCGGGTATAGCACCTTAGCAGAAGCGTAAGGGAGAAGTTAGAAGATGTTAGATCTTCTAAGTTCGAGCACACCATGGTTAGACTTTCTTAAGGTCGAGGCCGGTGAGGCGGACAGGGTTAACACGAGGGTAAGTTGTACCTCAGAGAGAGTGAACAGATAAGGTCGCTGACTAGAACGCTTCGTTTGAGCGCGGTCCTGAAAGTTGGTTGAAGTGTTGTAAAATAAAGAAGTTCCCAGTTTCAAGTATTTCGTTTCAGTTTGGTTTATTCATGGAAAAAATGCTGTGAACCCAAAAGACTATTTTTAGGAGCTTTATGCTCGTACAATATAACAATATATAGGGTCAAACAAGCCAAGTCCCATATATGTCCATACAAAATAATTTCCATATATGTCGGATAACATTTATGGCCATATAACTTCTGTAGAACATTATTCGACGAACAGATTTGCAACAAACTTGCAAAAACAGTGTACACATCGAAAACAAACCATTCCGTGAAACAAAGTCGAGCATCTCACTATGTGCGTTCTATAGCAAAACACGTGGAGAAAACATCATTTTTTTTCGCACTTTTTCCATATTTGTGACTTTTTTTCCGGTACCATTTTAACAGTTCAACATCCCCGAAGTTGAAAATAGGCAATTCCACTTCTGAGAATGATAATATTTGTAAAATAATAACAAATTCATTTTTTTGGGCAAACGCAATTTTACACAATTTTAATTACATTCTATAGCAGCTACACAAAACAAACTACTGTACACACATCATTTCATTCTAATACTCCCAAAATCAATACGACATCAGTTGGCTTTTTCTAAATGATGGTAGCTGTTCGAAAAGTAAAATTGCATCCCACACAACACGTTCAATATAAAATTAATGACGGAAGTAACTAGAAAATAAAACAAAATGGTTGTTCAATTTAAATACAATTGAATCTTAAAACAAGCACAATCCATATCGCAAAATTGGTAATTACCCTTAAGTGTGTGCGAAAAGAAGGCGGGTTTCATCCCTCTTACAGGCTTAATTGATACAAAGATAACGAGATTATCGACAATACTATAAATAAAATATGCTTGCAACGAAAATCGTGTTAAATATCTCACATGTTAAATTTTTAAAAATGTATTTGTTAGCACAGTATGTGAAATTGCACGATAATGATAAAAATGTACTGACATCATTCTAAGCAAATTCGAGAGTTTGATTCAGCCAGCGTTAACGAAACGATAACGAGAAACAGCGCTGGCGGCCCGGAGTGGCATTGGAATGCAATGATTCGCAAAGGGTAGTCCTTGACATTTCGAGCCGCCAGAGCTGTTTCTCGTTATCGTTATTGTTATCGTTTCGTTAACGTTAGTTGGCTCAAACTCTATTATCTTAATAAATTTTGCAGTGAATTTATTAAAGGGAATATTTTAAATCGTATATATAACGCTAATGATAAAACACCAAAATGACTACATGTTGTTAACATTTATTTTTAAAAATGGTTTTAACTGCAAAGTCTAATCTCATTGCTTTATAAATTCAACAAATATCTTTATTTCTCGTTTGATTATAATATTTTTAAACATTATTTATAAAACAATGGATAATTTTTCTACGAGTTAGAAAGCAAATTTAAAAAAAATATTTTTGTTTTGTAGACTTTGTTTTACTGAAATTTAAAGTTGGTTAAATAATATTTTGACAATTTGATATGTCATTTTGGGAAAACTCAAAAAAAATTATCATAAATTCACAATTGAAACACTTGGTTTTGCAATTGATATCTTTCAGTGCTGCAATTTCCTCTTATAAAAGAGATTTAAAACATGGATAAAAAGTTCTTATGCTATATACTGAAGTTTTGTTTAAATAATTAAAAAAGGAAAAACAAATCAATATTTATTTAAACTTTATTTTCAAACAAAATCGGCAATTTTACATTCAATCATTCATCAAGCTTTCCGTATTTTGCACAATAACGCTGAATCTTTCCGGAAGCAATATTTGGCGCAATGTTGTTCCAGAACGCCATTTTATCAGTATAATAACCTTCCTTCATGCTGATTCTGTCATCTGCATATTGCAGATACCAAAGGTCACGAGAATCACGTGTAGGCGTCCATTTTGGAATTGTGGACTTTTTTTGGTTAGGATTTCTACATATTACGAAAAATATAAAAAAATGTAAAAAATACGAATTTAAACAAGAAATGAGAGGCAAGAGTAGTAAACTTATTTAAAAAAATAAGTTGGGTAAAGGTTAACTTTACGCAATTTATAGGGGAGACCGGGGATAGTTTAGATACAGGTCAGAGTGGTACAATATTTTTATAAAATCAGGTTTTAGGAGCATTCCAATGCTTTTACTTTACAAAGAAGATTTCTGCACTACTCTTTCATTAAAACAAATTTGCTGCCATCTGTCACAAGCATAGAAGAAAAGATGTGCAGTTAGGGTATTTTGTTCTTGAAAAGTAATTAACTCACAATTGGAGCTATATTCAAGGTTCAATGATAAAAAACAAGACTTGAAGTAGTGCTGCAAAATTCCATTATCAATTGCATAAATCTAACTACGAGTATAATTCCAAATTGAAGTTTATGTTGATTAGATATGCGGTCTGCAGTAAGGCCTAATACAAATCAATTTGGTTGCATGGGGAACAGTGGTCCACCATATTATGGGGTAGACTGGGACATATCCAGTATTCCGAAATCAGTGTTTTTGGTTCAGATTCAAGTTTTGAAACGAAAAACACCTTTGAACCATATGTACGATAACATCAGTAATATTGTTGAAACACTGCCACAGCCAACAGCACAAGGTGAAAATGAACGCATGCTCTAACGACTCATATTTGCAGTAAATTTTAATTGGATTTTTTTCAAATTAAACTAGTAATTGGAATTTGACATGCTGAATTTAATGCATACTTTTACTTTAACCAGTGTGTTGATTTTTTTCATGTAAAATTTGTCTTAATTTCGAATGGACCACTGTACTCCGGCATAGGGGCACACTGGGATAAACTACGCAAACAGTTTTTACATTTTATAGCAAAAAAACTAGTAGCTCTAAAAGGATGACAAAAATTCCTAACGGTTCCAAAAGATTCTAACACGATCCTAAAACCTGTATCATTTTTTTGGATTACTACAAGTTGAATATTTCTCCAAAAAATAAATGAACTCAATTTTGTTCCACTGTGCACCCCAGTCTCCCTTAATTATATTTCATATAAATACCATGACTTTTTCATAGGGGCCACCCAACTTTCATTATTGAATAAACCAACTTACAGATGTTTCATGAAACCTATTAACTGTGTCACCATGATGTCGCTCATCCTGCCGTCTCTTTCTGAGAGGACTGGGAACAATAAATAATCTGTACTTTGCGAGTGATCGACTTCTAAATATAAAATACAAAATATATACTGTATATTAGATATCATTTAGCATAGTTTTGCAATTCGTTGGAATATATGTAATTTATAATATTTATGTTTGCTTCATGTGCGAATGCAAAATTTGTTGGGAAAAGTTTTCAATCATAAATTTCAAATTTAGGACCCCAGAATCCAGATTCCAGAAATCTTACAACATTTATTTTCTGGAATATGCTTTAAACGTTATGGCAATTTTAATTGAAGTTGTTTTCATCAATTTTACTCTGACGCTAAATATTAGAAATTTAAAGCTGGGCATATTTTTGTTCAAATATTATCTTAAATATTTGTAATTTGATGAATTTTGTAATTAAAGTATCCTTGATCCGCACAAAAATTCTCTCCAACCATTTAAGGTAATCTGTTCGACTCAATATGTGGACGGCTATAGCAAGGGTCAACGATACTTATGTAAAATATTACATATTTATTTGTCCATGCCTTTCTCTCCAAAACTGGATATTTGGCTAAGATCTCCGTGATAGTCAAATGAATATAGGAAAGTGGCAACATTTTTCTTAACCAAAAGTCTTGTTAGTTTGTCTGCCCCAGCTCGAAACGAGGCATCAGTAGCCATCTGAAACAAGAAACTGTATTAGGACATTGAAATTCTGATTTGTTTAAAACACTTCCAAATTTAAATTCGCGTAGTTTCTATATATTTCGAAATAAATTTATTACAAGGGAATCTCTTGTCATTTACCTCCTTTCGTTTAGGATGAGAGCTTTTGCTCTTTGGGGCAATTAAGGTAAAGGAGTGATTAGAGGTAAGGGATAGACTCTTGCAGTAGATGTAAAGTATAAGATGTGACATGAAGTAATAATATACTTGCATCGATCAGAAACCGGAAAAATTCTTTCGTAACCTTAAAGTTGTACTCATCGCCGTACTCACATCTAACAGCCAGCGATAAATTTACAAGATTTGTTTCGTACTTCAAGATTAGGCGTAATATGTCTGGGATTAGGACTCTGAATGCATGGTCAATCGTGTCTTCCGTCAGCATTGGTTGGTTCTAGAAAAGACAATAACACAACAAGAATATAAATATATATATATATATATATATATATATATATAATGCAGTAGTGAATTGAGGCCATTTTGACAGGGAAGTCCATACAAAATATGTTTTAAGCATTTTCTTTAAAATATATTATAGTTTATTTTACCAGATAATGGTGATTAAATCTGCCATTGAAAATCATTAATTTCTAACATCTATTTTTTCTAAATTTCTAAAAACTTTCTAACATACGGACATTCCCTGGTCTCCTTATCCACACATCACAATCCTGCGAATACCTTGATTGCTTGCAAAGTTGGGTAAAACAACACCGCAGAAGCCATTTCGTCTTTGGTGGCACCAATCACTGTTGGTACTTTTTGAAATTGTCCTTGTTGGAACAGCTTTTCTGGAGAATCGAGCAGGTAACTGCCGCTTGCAGGATCTTCCACAGCTGGCGCAAAAGGAAATACCTGTCCAGAAGCAATCTAAAACAAATACAATAAGATTAAGCTTACACTTTATTACGTATGAAGTAAAGTAGAAATTATCATAAAATTTATCTACAGCTGTAAAAAGCATGGTTTCAATGAGTTCCTTTGCAGTTTTTCCTCGAAGACAGTTCACCAAAATCGACGTGTCGTTTGACTGGCAATTAAGTTGATTTCCAAACAACTTTGCTATTCGAAGTGGATCTTTCTGTATGGATAATTCCATCAATGGTGATCCACTGATAAGATAAGCACCATGAAATAGTCCTAGGAAATAACAAGAAAAGATACCGTTCAAGCAACGTAATGTAAACATTTCTAAAATATACACATTTCTGAATTAACATGTTGTTTTGGAGCATCATTTTGTTTCAATCCTGCTCTGAATGGACTGCTAAAAGTTTTCATCAGTCTTCATCAAAATTGTATTCCATGCGGTCTTCAAGAAGAACATCGTCAGTTTTATTTGAATATGTTAGTGGTAGAAATCTGTTCCTCGCTTAAGTTAGTGTAAAAGTTATCTGTATTTAATGCTAAATTAATTCAAATCGGATTCTGATCTAATAAATTTCCATTGCCATTATGCAGTATTTTTTGCATTTACATACATGCATCATATAATCACAATATTTCTTTGAAGGTTAACAGTCATTTCCCACCTTTGGAAATGATTTATGTCTAATATTCGATCACGACATTGCTTCACCAACAACAATTAATATTTTAACTAAATTTTAATAAACACTTTTCTATAAAAAGAAATTTAATAATTGTATTTTAACCGAGACGTTAGTTTAAAGATATTATTTACGATATTCTGTACAGTAAATGTCAATTTATAAACACATGTAAAGTCATGTCTCATCAACCAAGTATTACTTTTTTCATTTGGTATACAATTTAACACTTTTGAATAAAATATGGCGGCTTACCTAAAGTCAAGGGTGACACAAGATGCATGCCAATTGAGATGGCTCCAGCGCTATAACCTAGTAAGGTCACTTTTCTGGGATCCCCTCCAAATTTGCGGATGTTCTTTTGGACCCATTTTAGAGCAGCCACTTGATCAAGAAGGCCACAATTTCCTGTTGTGGAGGAATCGCCTGTGCTCAGGAATCCTTGAAGTAAATTATTAAAAATGTTAAACTTCAATCTTAATCATAACAGCTTTCCAAAAGTAGCTCGGTTGTACCATGCTTAGATGGCTTACCTTTTTCATGACGCGAAAACAAAATAGCTTATTTTCGTTGAAATTTGTCGTGAAATTTGGGAAAATATCATGAATAAGATTCATATTGCATATGCTACCAATCCATGTGAAAGCTGGCAAATATACAGTCAGCAAATAAATGCCAATTTCAGGAGAATGCTCCTACATCAGGAGCGACTTAGACATCGTTGTTAGATTAAATTTCTACTAAATCTGGAATATTCGCCAGGAAGGGTAATCCATCATCTAATCGCAAGTAAAAAGAAGGAAGCATCTGTTTTGGCATGAAGCTCGGTCAGAGAATTTGAGCGATTATATCTACTCCTATAGTAAAAGTTAGACGTTAATATATGGGAAGCAACATGTGAATTATAAGAAAGATTAAAACGTTTGAATAACCCCATAGATAACGTTTAGCGTCTGAGCCTCAACATGTTCCAATTAGGAGAGTGGAGCATTTCTGTGACACTTATGGAATCTAGGCAATTGCCTTTAACAAATCTGACTGCCCTATGCTGGGCCATCTCTATATCCTGTGAAGGTTACAAATATGAGCGCAATGTTTCAACATAGGGCGAACAAGAGTTGCATATAGCCAGGTTACGTTGCAATTTCCATCAATTCTGGAAATACTCGTTGAATGAATCAAAGTCGTTGGTTCGCTGCACCAACTGTTTTTTGTGAAATGGCGATTCCAAGAGAGGTTTTTGCTAATTTGAACCCCCAGATACTTGACAGTGTATTAGACATGTTATAAAATGCACATAATAAATTATTGCTGTATGGTGATCAGTAGCGGACTTAAGGGAAAGGGTGCAGCGGGCAAGGCATCATTCAGGGCGCATCTTATGCTGGGCAGAACGGAATTAACGTCCTGGCCAAAAAAGTACAGTGGAGCCCTCCCCACCAAGCCACACAATTTCACTTTTCATGGAGCCACGTGAAATGCATAACTACTGAATGTTTTAAAAAAATTCGATATGAAAATCGCAGCTTTTTGCACTTTTAGTGCAAAAAATGTGCATTTTTGGACATATATAAACTACACTTTTAGTGTAACAAATTTGCACTTTTGCTGGTAAGAAATTGGATTTTAATTGCTTAAAAACTGCACTTTTAGTGAAAATTTTAACAATTTTGCTGATGAGAAATTAGATATTTCGAGCTTAAAAACTGCACTGAAAGTGCCAAAAAATTGCATTTTTCGTGCAATTTTCTTCAATGAACGTTTATTTTGCACGTTGATTGAGTTCGTAGCAAAGTGATGAAGAATTAAGTGGAATAAACTCATGGTATGCACTATAATTAATGACCACATGATTTCGGCCGCCTCATGATGCACCCATATGTGGCACCCTGCATTACCAAAAAATCAAACAAAATAGCAACAATAGTCAGAACCCAGATGTTCCCAGACTATTTTATCCCCTTGGGAATTAGCAAGCAAATGCTAATGATACATCTGGCTTAGCACCTGCTTTTGCGCCTATTTATTTTGCATTATATTTTGAGCACGACTATATATGGCTATCAAATAAATTGAAATGTTCTTGGTATACAGTATGTACATGTATAGTAAAATTAGTGAAATTGAGTGAGAATGCTGAAATTGCTCTGTTAAAATATTTAAAACGTATCATGTATATATGTATATAGTTGATAATTTAAAAATTGACTTTCATTCCTTGAATATTTGGAAGATCTAGTAAGCACACATGCATTGTGAGACTCAATCCACCTGGCAATTGCTATTAATATTTTGGATTTGTGTTTTGGATTGTTTAGCAATTTATAATAGTTATGAAGAGAGGGTGTACTTTTTTAGATGAACTATCGTGCAATTACCATATTTGGAATGCCTATTACTGTATATAAATTGCCTGATTATAAAAAATTAAAATCCTTACTAAATTTTACCTTTTAATTTATGTATACAGGCTACCTTATAGGTCGGTAAGGGTGCAGAATATAATTTAACCTTTAGTAACAGTTTCAGAAATATTATATTTGAAATATGCTATATATGGGACGTGTCAATAGTATAGGTGAAAGTATAGTCACAATGTCATCATTTGTATTCCCCATACCTAGACTGGAAAGCCGATACTGTATTGCCACTATTACAATTTTGTCGTAAGACATCAGTCGTGCTGGATGCATGTCATCTAGCGAAGCTGAACCAATTGCAAAACCTCCACCATGGATTACGACCAAGACTGGCAAGGATTTGTTTACGGAGGACAACTGAAAATTGCGAATTTTTTAATATTTGTGAAATGTTAGGCGCTTTAGAAATGGCTATCCGATTGCCTGCTTACCGAATGGCAGAAAACATTGAGGGTCAAGCAGTTCTCGTCCCCGACGTACGTAATTCCAGTGGATAATTGTGGACATTTGGCCGACTCAATCATGGCATTATAGATGCCGGACCATGGATCCGGAGGTTGTGGTGCCTCCATGGAAATGAGAATTATAATTTAATTACGTATGCAACCGACATGAAATTATCTTCGAAAACAAAATATTAATACACGATAGGGTACAGAAGCCCAAATGTTTGATCTAACCTTGCTCAGCCATATGTATAAGGTAAAAATTCCAAAAATCGTGATATTTAATCGTTATACTTTTTTAGAAAATGGTTGATAGAGAATGACAATCCATATCGAAGAGTTGTGAGGAAATATTTTAATTATCACATTCCATGGACTCAACGCCCTTTACTGCCTGCTTCACTAATTATTTTTAACTATCTCTATTCTGCACTAAGCACAATTACAGCCTATTAAGATTTACACCAACACCATGTGGTCCACTCACCCTTTAACCTCATCGATTTCTGTTATAGTTACCCCGTCATATGGTTAACTTCGGCCAGGACATTTTTCAAGGCATATCCTAAGTTTAAAAATTATAGAAAGACGTACTATATGCTGGCTGAAAAAGCCCCACTGAAACCCGCAGAAGACATTCCTACTTGACAAAACGATGATTGGCCCATGGTTACTAATATACCCTTGTCCCAAATTATCCATTATACGATGGTTTTAAAGTTTTAATTACCTTAAATCGAAGATTCCCAACTGGCGGCTTTGCAAAAGGAATTCCTTTAAAGGCGTAAAATATCTCCCCATGGAGATTGTTCATAAACCCACCCCTAAGAAGACCCTGTTCAACTCTCACAACAGGATCGCTTAATATATTAGCACTTGCGCAACTGAACTGCAGAAAGACCATCCAGGCAGCAATGCAGTAGATTAATTTCATCATGAAAGCTCAATTATCAAATTCTTTGCGGTTTGGCATACTACTGATGTTCTCGTTAGCTTATTTTATCCACATTGAAGTTATCATGCGTCATGTACACCCTTTATATTAACCATGCCTGTTTAAGCTTGCGCTGATGGGTTTTCCCACATGCAACAGTAAACATCATGACCTTAATTAATCATGACAAGCGTGATAAAAAAAACAGTTTCGATCGAGGAAGTATGATAATAACGTTTACCATGCATACACAAAGCTTAATTATTTCTACAGTAATAGTCGTGTTTACTCTGTACTGAATAACAGATGGTATAATTCCATGAAGTATTTTAGCAAGTTCTTTGCGTGGCTTGATATATGTAGTACAGTGGTACCTCGAGATACGAGTTTAATTCGTTCCGTAACCTTGCTCGTATGTCAATTTGCTCGTATCTCAAAGC